>LAXH01000039.1:0-44998 GCA_001006505.1 Tilletia horrida
TCTCTCTCTCTCTCTCTCTCTCTCTCTCTCTCTCTCTCTCTCTCTCTCTCTCATGCCTCATCCTTACTCTACTTTGCGGCTCTTCCACTCTTCTATCCCCTCTCTTACTTCCTTTTGCTCTGTCTTCGCCCTTCCCCTCGCCCCGGTCACTCGAACTTCGGATTCCGCAATCGCAATCTGAGGTATAAAGCAGGCAAACGTCGCCAACATAGCGCGGCCCCCCTGTCATCAACCTCACCCGATGCCTTCAGACGCGAACGAGTGACTGGTTCCCTCTTCGACGAATGTCTTCTGTAGCACAAAATCAAGCAACTTCGTTTGACTGAATTAGTATTTGCATGTATCTTGTTTGTGATCTTCATGTCTGTGATCGGCGCATGTCTCATTACCTCATTACCAATCCACCCTGCCGTTGGATCAGCGTACGCAAATGAGCTTTCTGGTTGATGATATGTTCAAAAGGGTTTCAGAATTGGCGCAGCGCAGATAGGGTGGGGGGAAAGAACAACAGCCGTGAAGGAAGAACGAGGGAGGACTGGACAGGAAAAGAGAGGGGGGGAGGAGGAAAAGGAAGAGATGTCAGAATGTAAATTACTAGGGGTGTGGTGACCTGAGGCCAGAAGCCTTCAAAGGTGGCGGCATCGTGTAAGTTGTGTATGAACAGATGGCGCGGCGAGTCTGCCGACATGTCGTAGAATTGTCGATGCCTAGAAGCCTTGGGGGAGAATCTTCCGTGGCATCGCGTGATTGTTCCCGGGACGCCCAAGGAGGAGCACCTCTGGATTGCCGCACGCTCGATCGCAGGGTGGTATACTGGGATTGCAAGAAAAAGGCAAGGTTTGCATGGAGGTGTTGTGTTGCGTGCTTATGGAAGTCGTGGTCTTGGTACATCAGGGCCCTCGGCATTGTTTGAGTCTTCTTTTCCCCCCCTACATGCGTTGGAAAGTGCGCGATTCGGTCACCGTCCCTCGCCCTCCGCTTGCTCCGCCTGTGCCTTGTCTCCATCGTAGCCGTCTTCGAGGATCTCCAGAATCTTGAGTGCTAAGGCGGTGATCTCCGACTGGTCTCCGCTGTGTCCGTCCTCGCTGCCTGTCCCATTGGCGCCGTCCGCTCCCGACGCACCTGTACCGTTGCCGTCTTGAGATGATGCAAGTGCCTGGATGAGCGGTTGAATCTCCTTGCTGTTCCGAATGTTCTCCTCGAGTTGTGGATCTCCGCTCTCGAGCAACTGGACCATTGTCCACTCGGCGATGTGCTGGAACGTGCTGTCCTCGCTCTCGAGGAAGCGGACGAGGTAGCCGTGCAGTCCTCCATCAGGCTCGTCCCAGACATCGTTGAAGGGCGCATAATCGTCGCTCTTGGCACTCAGGTTGCCGAGCGCGGCCGCCGAGTTGCCTTGGACCTCGACAGAGGGCGAGTTGGTGAGCGGAATGAGGACCTTGCAGATGCCGAGCTCGAGCAGGTGGGCTTTGTGGTCCTCGCTGAGTGCCAAGACAGCCACACATGCTGTCATCTCGCTCTGCACACTGATAGGCACGTCAAGGATGAGCTCGAGGATGCGCTCGACGGCGCCAGCATCGACGATGGCCGTCTTGTTCCGCTCCGAGCTGGCTGCGAGGTTGCGGAGTGTGGAAATGGCGTGACATTGAATCTCCTCGTTGTCCTCGTGGCTGAGGAGGTCGATGAGCGGGTGGAGGAAGCCGGCGTCGATAATGGGCGACTCGTTGAGAGGGTGGATGGATACATTGCGGACGCAAGCTGCGGCGGAGAGGATGAGTGGTAGGAAGGAGGATCGGATGAGTCGCAGTAGAGAAGGCAGGCCGTTCGATCGGACGATCTCGATCTGGTACTTCTCGTCCGAGGCCAGGTTCCGTAAAGCGAGGGCTGCTTGGCATTGCACTTTGAGTGAGGTGCTCTCCATCAGGCCGATGAGGGATTGGACGAGCTTGGGCTCAGTCTGAGCGAGCTTTTTCCTGTTGAAGCCGTCGACAGCGATGTTGGAGAGCGCAGTGGTGCAGTAGTATTGGACATCCGTGTCCGAGCTGCTGAGGAGGGAGACGAGGACAGGTATCGCTCCGGCGTTCACTAGCTGTTGTCTGTTCTCGTCAGAGTGGGTCATGTTGAGTAGAGCGCCGGTCGCATTTCTTTGGACGCGCATGTCCTTCGACTTAGCGAGTCGGGTGAGAGGCACAAGAGCTCCTGACTTGGCGATCTTGGTCTTGTTGTCGTCTTAGAGACCATGGACACACAAGGTCAGCGCATATATCCACCGATTTGCGGGACAGGGGAAACATTTGTGCTTACCATGTGTTGCCAAGTTTGTGATGCATCCGACCGCGTTGCATTGAACCTCGACGTTTGGGCTGAGCATCTGGCGGATGAGGGGATCCAAGCCGCCCATCTTCACAATCTGAATCTTGTTCTCCGAGTTGACGGCGAGGTTGCCCAATGCTGCACTGGCCGCGCGCTGTACTTCGACATCGTGTGACTGAAGGAGGAACATGATGGGCTCGAGGGTATCTCTGCCGACTTCTCGGACCTCCTTCTCCGTAATTTCTGCGAAGGCGAGGGCTGCGCTGCGTTGGAGGTCTACATTGTCGGAAAAGGAGAGGATGGAGAGTGCCTTGAGGGGGTCCCCGGTGAAGAAGTCGACCTCGGACCGGTTCTCGAGGTATTGGAGAAGGTCTGCGACAGCGTCCCGCTCGTTGTCCAACAGAAGCGCCTCATTCTGGGCAGATCGACCGCCGCCGCCTGCAATGACGCGTGGATGTGAGTCAGTCAGAGCCGTGCAAGAGACGCGGGAGAAGTGAATGGTCCGACTTACAGCAGCTACTGCAGATGTTTCCCATTGCTTCAACGCCCGACTTTCGCTCGGCCCTGTCCTATGGTTCGCCTTGTCGCCACACGTCGAGGATATGGAAGGAATAGGTTGGGAGACAGGAGTGTCGTCCGCTGAGCTCTCTGCGGAAGGGACGAGGGGGGCAAAGGCGAGGTCAGATTGCGTAGTGGATATCAAGTGGGTGTGTGCGCATGTTGCTTGGTTTGTGGCCTCCTTTCTCTCATCTCATCGTCACGCGCTGGGAGTCTCGGATGTGGGTCACACCCAGAGAGAACAGACTTCCGCAGGTCTTGGCCACCTCTCATCTTCGGTCGGCCCGACCCAGGGGGCCACCGCAAAAAAGAAGCTTTGGCGCAGTGACGACTGATCGACGCCAAGTTGTCGCTGGACTGCGGGAGGCAGATTCCGACAGACTCGGTCTAGTGAAGTCTCACCGGTCACATTTGTGGTCCAATTGCTGGGCAATTTGTATTGCCAATAACAACGGCTGAAGCATGCTGTGAAGTCTGTGAGACTCCAACGGAACCATAACTCTTGGAACTCCTCTCCCCCCCTTCGCTCACCCGCTCGCTCACTTGCTCACTTGACTGCAGTTCGACTTGCTGCTGCCAATCCTCCTCCATCATTGCCAGGCTGCCATCGCCCATCTAGCATTCACCTTTGCTGTGCACGCCCCTTCTCTCTGCTTCTGCCTCGACTCCTATCTTGATTCTTCTTCATCCTCACATAGACAATGCTCACCGCATCATCCACTCCGGCTCCAGCAGCCCCTCATTCAAAGAGCAAGAGCAACGGCGGCGGCGGCGGCGGCGGAAGCAGCTTCATCGGAACCTCGAACGGCGTCAGCAGTCCACCCATTCAGTCCTCCATCAAAAGCGCACTCACCGCCAATCAGCAGACGATCCGGGTCTCTGACGACACCGGCAACACCTACAAGCTTGTCTTCTCACAAGACAAGGCATACCCAAACGACCTCTCCTCCTTTGCCCATCCATCTCCCACCACAACTGCAGCACCTACCGCAGACGGCCATCCCCAACCATTTGGCGTGACCTCCGCTGCTGCGAGACTCTGGCACAAGGCAATTCCGTCCTCCTCGAGTTCTCAGAGACCTGCCGTCGGCGCTCCTCCACCGAGTCCTCCCCTCGAATCAGATCTGGCAAGTTTTCCTCGAGACACGGCCGAACCCTCCTCTACTACTGCAGCAGCACCCGCAAACGGAGGAATTCTCAGTCAACCACTCAATGTCAACAATGCAGCCAACGCCAGCAATCCTCCCGTCTTCACCCTCACCGTGCCATCACCACCCACCAACTCAACACCTGGTCCAAGTGTGAGCCAAGCAGCAGGCTCGGCCCCTCAGCGGAGAGGGACACCATCATCAGCCAAAGCACCATCTGCTTCGACTCCTTTGCCTCAAGGCAGACGGAACTCGGCATCGTCCATTGGCCTTCAGCAACATCAACAACAGCCCTCATCCTCGGCGTCCTCCGCCCACTCTCACAACGCATGGATTGCTCCCAACGGATCCGCACCACTGGTGGCAGAGCCCCAAAGCATCACACCCGCAGTGGATGCCAACGTGCCTTCTCTACGCACCGGAGATGCTGTCTTTGATGAACAATACATCAAGGAAGAGGAAAAGATCCGCAGAGCAAAGCGGCAGAAGGAGAAAGATGCCGCTTCCAGAGCTGCCGATGAAGCTCAACGAGCTCAGGACAAAGCGGCGGCGGGGGCCAGTGCGACTCACCCGACTCATTCTCATGCCAACAGCGGAGGGCATGCTGCCAATGCTCTCCTCACCAGGGCAAAGACATTCAGGAGGGAGCCTGAAGAGGGCAGGGCGGAGCGGGGCGACAGCAAGGACGAACCCACCGTCCTGGTGGGAAATCTCATCGGCGAAGACCACGTCAACTACGTCCTGATGTATAACATGTTGACGGGTATCCGGATTGGCGTCTCCCGTTGCGAAGCCAAGATCAAGAGACCATTGACTGATGCAGACTACCGGGCAAAGCACAAATTCACTTTTGACATGTGAGTGCTTGTCGCATATATCCAGTTCAACCTAGATATTCAAGTTGTGACTGACTCACAATTCAAATGATGTGACCTTCTGCAGCATCGGAAATGAGCTGACGCCCTCAGCCAAGTACGACTTCAAATTCAAGGATTATGCACCATGGGTGTTCCGAGAATTGCGAGAATATTTCCACCTCGACCCAGCCGACTACTTGCTGTCCCTCACTGCTAAATACATCCTCTCGGAACTGGGTTCCCCCGGCAAGTCGGGCTCTTTCTTCTACTTCTCTCGCGACTACCGCTTCATCATCAAAACGATCCGACACAGCGAGCACAAATTCTTGCTGAGCATCCTCAAGGATTACCACGAGCATGTCAAGGCGAACCCTCACACCCTTCTCAGTCGATTCTACGGTCTGCACCGTGTCAAGCTGCCTCATGGCCGCAAGATCCACTTCGTCATCATGAACAACCTCTTCCCACCACACAGAGACATCCACGAGACATACGACCTCAAGGGTTCTGCAATTGGTCGAGAGTATCCTGAAGAGAAGGCCAAGCAAAAGAAGGGAGCCGTCCTTAAGGACCTGAATTGGGTCCACCGCAACCGTGAGATTCAATTGGGCCCGGAGAAGTTTGCACTCTTCAAGGCCCAGCTGCAGAGTGATGTTGCGCTCCTTGCACGGCTCAACATCATGGACTACAGTCTACTGATCGGGCTGCATGACATGCGTCGTGGCAACACGGAGAACCTGCGACAAGATGCGCTGCAAGTGTTCCAGCCAGAAACGGATGTCCAGTCGACAACAGGAACAACGGCGATGCCCTCTAGTACCTCCAGTCCCAATCCGGGCGGTGCCGCTGCCTCGACGGCGGCATCGCCTGTTAAACTGCAACGCTCGGGCTCGAAGGGGGGTCAACGTCGACAGTCGCAAGCTGATGCTCCTCAGAGCTCAACGATTGAGATGAGCGAGCGGTCAGTGTCTAGGGCAGGAACCATTGACGGCAGCATGATGGGTCACGGGCACCAGTCCCGATCGTCGATGAGTGCTGGGTTGGGTCAGTTGAGCAATCACAGCACCACTGGTGTCTCGGCAGCAGGCCACGGTCCAGCCAACCCTGGCCCACCACCGGGCAGCAGTGGTTCCGCAGCCGCACCGCCGTTCGCTGGGCTGAAGCGATCGTTCACAATAGCCTCGGTTCTGCCTTCTGCAGCGGGTGTTGGTGGCAGCGCAGCAGCCAATGCTGCGGGCACATCGGCCTCGGCTAGTGCGAAAGCCCGGCAAGCGGAGAAGGACGCTTTCGCACTCAGAGAAGCCGTGCGACGATCGGATCCCAAAGCATTGTCTGCTGTCACAGCAACATTGCCCGACCAAGATACCTCTGAACGGCGACACTTCCTCTTCTACCAAGACGAAGGAGGGTTCCGCTCGTCCGATGCTAACAATCAGCCCGGTCAGACAATTTACTACCTGGGTGTGATTGACCTGTTCACTCCTTACACCAGCATCAAGCGGGGTGAGACCATCTTCAAGGGGTTGACGCAGAACAAAGCCATGATCTCGTCGGTGCCGCCAAAGCAGTACGCCCAGCGATTTATCAACTTCTTGTTGAGTGTCTGCTCGAGCGGAGACAAGAGTTTACGGCCCAAGATGGAGTAGATTCTCGACATCTTACGAGGAGCCTTTCTCGATGACAGCAAAGTGACAGGGTATCTTTGACAAGAGCGCAGGACACAAACCTTCAGCAACGTCTTTTCGCAGGTGTCCCTTGGCGCCGACAACTCTTCGGCCCTTTTCTTGACCGGAAAGCAACTCACACACACACTCCTTTGACATCAACCGTGCTGACATGCAGTCATCAGCGACGTGCATGCAGCCATACACAATCATTTCAAGACTCGGCCTTTCCACTCTTCCTTTCAACAAGACGCCTGCCCACGACCATGTCTGGCCCGGCGGCGTCCCCTTCTTCTTCTCCCAAGACGTGCTGAAGATTAGTGTTCCGAGCTCCTTGTTATTGATACCGGCCCCTTCGACTTGTCGAAGACTCCTCCAACAAAAGTTCCCTCTTGCTGTGGGTGCGAACACCATTCTCAGCGGTCGACCATTACAATTCCCGCACCGCTTTCCTCCTTCTTCCTCGCAGACCCTGCGATGCTATTCGAACTTCTCCGTCCAAAACGTTCCCGACTCCCAGGCGCGCCTCGACTGCGGAACTTGATGCCCTCCAGCTATTACTTTCAGACGCATCCTTTCAAGGCTCGCTGTATCTTTTCTCTCCTGCTCCCTTCCCTCCCTTTTCCTTGTGTATCTCGTGTCCGGCTTTTTCATTTGTTCTCTATACAGACATCTCCATTCAACAGAATCCACCCTTGCCCAATGATCCAGCCTGTCTCCTTCTTGCGCTGTGGAACTGCTTTATCAGGAAGAATCAATGGAGTGGCCATGGTTGAGGTTGTGCACGGAGCATCCAGAAGATTGAGCCAGTCGAGGTCCACCATCAAGGATCCCATCACATCAGTCGGGAAGCAAGGCGCAAGACACTTGCCATGAGCACACAGGCAGCTGGATCTGCAGGCGGCGGTGAAGCTGCCCCGCCGACGAAGCTGCTACGATCCCTTCACCTCGGATACATCAAGACGCTCTCCACCGCGCAGTCGACCCTCTCGCTCACCTACCACCTGACCACCCATCTCCGCCTCAACGCCGTCTACTGGGGCCTCTGCGCAACCCACTTACTCCGCGCACCAGACACGCTGAACCGCGACGACCTCGTCTCCTTCGTCTGGCAATGCTATGTCCCCGAAATCGGAGGCTTTGCGCCGTTCCCGAAGCACGATGCGCATATCCTGCCTACGCTTTCGGCACTGCAGATTTTAGCGATGTGCGATGCTCTTGACACGGTAGAACAGGTAGTGCCTCCATCGACGCCATCTGAGGCATTGACGTCGACGTCCAACCCAGGAACGGCTGCGGCGGCAACGTCGAGCAGGAGCAGAAGAGAAGCCATCATTGCATTTATTCTGTCCCTTCGCCAACCACAAGACGGATCGTTCGTCGGAGATGCGAGCCAATTGGAGAACGACACTCGGTTCTTGTACTGCGCATGTCAAGCATTGACGCTGCTCGGTGCGCTGGACAGGATAGATCGGGAACAGACGATTGCGTATTTGGAACGGTGTAGGAACTTTGATGGAGGGTATGGTACTCGCGTAGGAGCGGAGAGCCATTCCGGACAAGGTACGTTGGAGGGCACTGTGGTCTATGCACAACCCTCGCAAGTAAGAAGATGCGCTGACCCTTTCCGCTCCTACCTGCTGGCAGTCTTTGTGTGCACCGCGACTCTGACCCTGCTCGACGCTCTTCCTCCACCATCAAGTCCGGCCCATCTTTCGCTCTCCACCTGGCTCTCAGAGCGCCAAATCCTTCCCTCAGGCGGACTCAACGGCCGGCCTCAAAAACTCGAAGACGTCTGCTACTCATGGTGGGTCCTCTCCAGCCTGAGCATGCTCGGCAGGTTACACTGGATCGACGCGGACCGGTTACGGAGCTTCATCTTACGATGCCAAGATGATGAAGTCGGTGGGTTGGCCGATCGGGAAGGGAATGTGAGCGATGTGTTCCATACGGTGTTTGGAGTTGCGGGGTTGTCGCTGTTGGGCGATACGTCGATTGCAGAGGTGGACCCAGTGTTCTGCCTACCGGCTGCGTTGACGCGCAAGCTTGGGATCAACAAGCCCTTCCAAGTTCTGCCACGAAGGGAGTTCCCAACCGAGAATCCTTCGTAAGAATTTCAATGCATCCAATTGAACTGGATAAGCTCGTTGGGTCCAACGCTTTTGGAAGCACGCAGATGCCTCAGTGATGTATTGAGGTGTAGAGAGAGTCAAAGGTGAGATTACAGGTCTCAGTCGCTGTCACTCCCATAGTCTGCGAGCGACCCCAAGCCCGCCTTGGCAACAGGCTTCTGAACAGCCGCCGGCGCCGCCTTCGCTTGCCGTAACGCCGACAGGTATTGCAGGCCTCCCAATGCATCTGCATTGAGAACACCGCCGCCGCCTTGCGTTTGCTTTTGAGCTGCGAAACGGTGGGCAGGGACCGAGGCTGCCTGTCTCGCCTGCGCAGCCGCCTCGGCCGCAGCTGCCGCAGCCGCAGCCGCTTGTCTCTCCCGCTCAATCTCTGCCCATCCCCTTGCGTTTTCCTCGTCCATCCTGCGCATCTCCTCTTCCTCCTGCAGGATCTTCCTCCGTTTGCTCGCGCGCATCTGTTGTCGGACAGCCATCTGGTTCGGGTCAAGTGGCTGACCGTCCGGGCCGACATCACCATCTTCGTCTTCGTAGAGTTCGCTTTGGGCTTCCAATAGGGCGAGAGCGTGCCCTGCTTCCCGTTGCTCGTCCGTCAGTCTGTCAGCGATGGCCTTTTGTCCGTCGTTGATCATGCGTTTGCGATCCCGGCGTTGAGCGGCGGGGTTGGGGTCGTCGGTCGACCATCGGACATTCAGAACCTCGTTGTGGTCCAGAGACTGGTTTGACATGGCTTCCTTCGCGAACTGGGCAGCAGATTCGGACACGTATGTCACGAAACCACATGACCGGCCGTGCAGAACGCGCACTGAACAGAAAGCGGTTATATCAGTATGTAGCTCAAGAAGCAGCTTCGACAGTGTTGACTCACCTCGCTCGATCTCGCCCCATTCTGCGAAATGTCTTCTGAGGACCTTTTCGGAAGGACTCTCGCCCATCTGCTGTCTGCTCTTTCCCTGACTCCGCAGGGCATCGCCTACACTTCTTCCACCCTTGACCGTCCGCCCACCGTCCCTCCACTGCGCGCCCAAACCACCGACATTGACCCCTCCGCCACGCGAGGAGGTGTTCTGCTCCTCCACGATTCTGCCCACGTACAAGGTCCGATTGACTCGTTGGAGGGAACCAACACCGCCCATGTCGTCTCGGTAGTCACCGTGCTTCTCGCGGCCGAAGATATCACGGCCCTGTTCTGGGTTGTAGTTGGTAGCTGGAAGTCGATGTAAGAAGGTGCACTCCGCGCTGAAGGGAAGAAGAAGGAGAATTGTCAGGATGGCCGTTTCCTTCAGCTTGGCACATTACAGTTCGGTGCTTACCCCAGAGGACAGTGACCGCGTGCAAAGAAGAGGCAGTACGCGCTTCCCTTTGCAGCATCCGCCCTTGTGTAGCCCGAATCCCGCGCAATATCGCATCTGGTCTCAGCCTTTGTCTTGTTGTTGTATCCATCCTCACGATCCCCGCCTGACCACTTGTTGTACCAGATGTTGTACGTCGTGCCAGACTGGGCGCCCTTGTCCGCTGCTTGTCGGATGGCCTCGAGCTTGGCTGTTGTAATCTGCTGTCGGGCAGGACGAGAGCGAGGGACTTGGAGAGCCGAGGTCGAGGTGGAAGACTCTCCATTTCCTGACGGGACGAGGGCTGTGGAGTTTTCTTCCTCGTCCTCTGGAGGTGGCAGAGGAGGACCCGGCGAGGGGCTGCGAGATCCAGGCTCGGATGCAGGCTTCTGCGGCGGGGGTGGCGAGGGCCCAATGTCTTCACCAGAGTCTGACATCTTTGCGCTTGCTCACCACTTTGATGGTGATGGCTGCTCTCTGCTGAGTTTCGGATTTTGGAAGCCTGTGAGGCATGGAATCGGGAGCGGTGAGACTCTGAGGATGAGACCCGCATTATGGTGGAAGTCTCAGAAGGGTCTCAGCAGCAGCAGCCAACGGAGCGAGCCGGTCAAATGCGAAGTTCCTCGTTGGCTCTCTCTCATCACCTTTCCTCCGGTTGACGTCCATCGACACCACTACGACACTTCATCGCATCGATCCAACCATTTGAATCATGCAGGTATCACCAGTGCAGCACTCGGGCATGCCCACGGGCAGGAAATGGGTGAGTCATCTCGCAGCGCAGCCTTCGCTTTCTCTTCCTTGTGCACGGGGGAAGCTGACTGGAGCGCTCTTTGATTTCCTCGACCAGATGGGATGGTGGGGAGCCATCGGTAGCCCGACCCAGCGCGGAGTCGTCCAATACAGTGAGAATCGTGTCTGTGTAGTCTGGAAATTCTGCTCGGATGGCTGACCTCTGAAGCTCGCCTCCGTTGCCTGTTTTGCTAGCCATCTCGCCTTTCCAAACAGCCAACATGCGCGGCGCCGTGCAAACATACCTTTTCTACGGCTACAAGCGTCTGATGCAACAGGCACCTTACTGGGTCCTGCCTTTCGCTGCTGGTGAGTAGTAGGCTGTTGACGCAGCGAGCGTCGCGTTACATGCAAGGAGCAGGAGATTCTGACACGTCTTGGTGCGGTGCGTTCGACCACCACAGGCTACGGCATCTACACCTGGGGCAAGAAGACCAACGCCTACAACAACTCCAAGGTGAGTCATCCCACACCCACGATGATTAACGCAGACAATGGCGGACAGCTCGAGACTGATACCGTTCCATCGCTTTTACTCTGTTCCGCAGGCGGGTCACCTGGCACACGCCCACGACGAAGAGTAAAGGATCAACACTCCTTGATCCACACATGCAATCGTAGACGTGACTCTTCAAGCGCACCTCTCTGGCCCGAAGGCGTGATCCAAACCTGAGAGCCTGAGGAGAAGAGGGACGCTGGAATCAAGCGCAACTTCACAGGCGTTCCGATCACAAGCACAGCGGGACCATGTCGAGCCCGCAATGACACGAACTCCTCCAGACTCGGATCGTGAGAACAAGGAGGAGAGAGTACATTCGAGTGTCCATTACTAAATCCGGAAGACTATTGCAGCATGAAGCGTTCAGGAACGTCACTGTTTCTTCGCGGCACCTGGAGCATATTTCGCCTGTATGACAGAGCGGATCATCATTCGTCAGCGAAAGGATGGAGCAGGCTCAGTTGTCTGTCACTGCTTGTACTGACCATCTGAACTCCGACAAGCTTGTAGCTGAGAGACAGAGGAAGAAGGTCAGCTTCTTGGACAACGGCGAGCTGGGCAGGGACAGCTGAACAAGGAGAGCTGAGCTACGTACCCGCATTTTTCGTAGAAGGCTGGAAGACAGGTAAGCAAATAGCAAACACAGTGGGAACGAGAGCTCGTCAGCATTCAGAGAGACAGTGTTCGCGAGGATTGTCCGTCTCAAGACGAGGATTGGGCAGCTCACGTTGATTTTCCGTACTGCAATCCAAGAAGACCTTGTATGCGCCCAATCCCTCGCTGATCGCCGTCAGAGCCGCAATGATCTTCTTGCCGAGTCCCTTGCCCTGCACAGTCGGGTCAACCGCAATATCCTCGATGTGTCCTGCCTTGCCCAGTCCGCGAATGAACTTGAGCTCCATGACTAGTGTTCCCACAGCGACGAGTTGGTCCGTCTCCCTGTCCACGAGCACGATGGGATAGTATGTGTCCGGGATCTTCTTCAATGCCTGGAATCGCTCGGCCCAGGCTTGCTCGCCGACATCGGGGGTAGTCGTGAGGATGGTGAGGACCTTGAGGTGTCCTCTGCTGTAGTCTGTCGAGGCCAAAGGTCGGAGTGCCAGGGTGGAACCCACGAGCTCGTGCACGGATGCTGGGATCAAGGAGGGCTCAAAAGCGAGATCGAGCTCGGAGTCGGGAGTGAAAGGCATTATGGAAAGAGTGAGCAGGGCGTGGGCAGTGAGAGCAGTAGAGGTCAGATCTGTAGACAGCGATGTGATACTTGCGCGCGTATGTGTTGCGTGTGCTGTGGAGAGAGGTTCAGGAGGTGGTCAGGAAGAAGCGGGCTTGGTTGGATCTCGTTGGATAAGGAAGTCGTGTATCAAGTTTCGGTCGACCTCCATCTTCAAACACCTCGTTCCCTACACTTATAAGGGCCATAGCTTACCGCAATACGGCGCTGTTCGAACAGTATTCTGTGGGACTAGCATCTCCGCAGGAACCGCGTGCGAAAGGAAGAAGGATCTTGCCATCATCGTTGCATCGCATCTCCCCTCCTGAAGCACACGACTGGGGACGAAAGTGGTCCGCTTCAGCAAGTACGGCTTTGCTTTTCTCCTCCAAACAGCCCTTTCAAACAGGTTCGCATGGACCTCAGCGGACGAAGCAACAACACTGCCCTAGACTCATATTCTGATACCCTACCACTCAAGCAGGTCGGCATGGCTCCCATGCCACCGCCCGTCTCCGGCTCCTCCTCCTCATCCTCCCGCGATGCTGCGCCGGCAGGCTTCCGAGCTCGCAGCTCACGAAACTCACGCGCACCTCCTTCTCAAGACAACGAACACCAACGTCTCCTAGATCCTGACGAAGGCGAAGAGGGTGATGAAGGGCATGCGTGGGGAATGGAAGATGAATCAAGTCGGACGGCAGGTGGCATCAGTCTTGGCGGCAGCGGGAATGCAAGTTGGAGTCGGGGAAAGGGAAAAGGAAAAGCTCCTGCCCAGTCCCGACCCTCTTCCACCCCCAACTCTGGCTGGCTCTGCTTCAAGGGCAGAAGGAGAGAAGTCAAGGACACCAGCAGAACCGTCACTTTTGCAGATCCAGGTCAGTCAAGGGCACAATCAACGCCGTTTTGGTGCACATTGCTAATCCACCCCTTCTTCACACAGAGCGAATCCGGACAAGATATCCCGCCAACGTCGTTCGCAATCAAAAGTACAATGTGGCCTCTTTCATTCCCATCGTTCTCTACGAGCAGTTCAAATTCTTCTTCAACCTCTATTTCCTCCTGGTCGCCCTAAGTCAATTCATACCGGCTCTCAAGATCGGTTTCATCGCGACATACATTGCACCCCTCGCATTTGTGCTCTGCGTCACCATCGGCAAGGAGGCGTTTGACGACTACACCCGCTTCAAGCGAGATGTAGAGAGCAACAGCGCTCCTTACAAGCTCCTCGTGCCGGCCTCGACTGCGGCTGCCATCATCAGTCGATCTGGCTCGACCGCTAGCCGCAAGAGGGCGTTTGCTGATCTGGAGCAGCAGCAAGGACGTGGCTCAGCGATGATAACGGTCCCCTCCAGTCGGCTCAGAGTCGGAGACCTCGTCTTCCTCGAGAAGAACCAGCGTGTTCCTGCGGACATGGTCCTCCTGCGGACTACGGGCGGTGACAGTGAAGCGCCAGCTTCCACGGGTGAACATGCAAAGGACGAGGAAGAGACCATCTTCGTCCTGGACGACGAAGATGAGGAAGCGGAAGGAAAGCGGAGCCACGAAGCAAAGACTTCCTTGTCCAAGAGCGCGCAGCGCGAGAAGGAGGAAGAGGAGGAAAAAGTCGAGCAGGGAGGTTCGGGCACTTGTTTCGTGCGAACGGACCAGCTCGATGGTGAGACGGATTGGAAGCTCCGCGTGGCTGTCGACGTGACGCAACAGATGAGCGAGGACGAGCTGGTCACATTGGGTCAGCGAGCTTCCATCTTTGCCGGACCTCCCATCAAGGACATCCATACCTTTCTCGGCAACTTTACCCTTCACCCGGATCTCGACAATCCCAGCGTCCCTCCCACACCTGCGGTGGGCGACTTGCTCGGAGGCGGGACTGACTTCTCGGGAGAGCGTCGACAGGAGCAGGTCATCGCCCTCAGCCAACAACCGCATGTGGTCCCGCTCACAGCCGAAAATGTGCTGTGGGCTAACACGGTGCTTGCAGCGGGAAACGCGATCGGCTGTGTGGTCTACACTGGCAAAGAGACCCGAGCTGTGATGAACACCAGTCACCCGGAGACCAAGGTGGGCCTGCTCGATCTCGAGATCAACAGATTGTCCAAGATCCTGTGTGCGGTCACATTTGCGCTCTCAGTCGGTCTGGTCGCTCTGAACGGATTCCGGGGCGAGTGGTACGTCTACATCTTCCGGTTCTTGATCCTGTTCTCGTCGATTATTCCGATCAGTCTGCGCGTCAATCTCGACATGGGCAAGACGGTGTATGCAAGGCAGATCCAGGCTGATGATGAGATCCCGGGCACCATTGTCCGAACGAGCACGTTGCCGGAAGAATTGGGTCGGATCGAGTACCTGCTCAGCGACAAGACGGGCACACTCACGCAGAACGAGATGGAGCTGAAAAAGCTGCACATGGGCACCATGAGCTACTCGTGGGACAGTATGGACGAAGTCGCAACGCAACTGTCCATTGCGATTGCGGAGCAATTTGGTGCGAACAGCCATGAGGGTCCCAAGAGTCCGACTCTGCAGGGCGGAAACGCGCTGCTGGCCACTGCAGGCGCTGTCATTGGTGGTCGTGGCCGACGAGACATGAGCTCACGTGTAAAGGATGTCGTCCTCGCCCTGGCGCTCTGCCACAATGTCACCCCGATCAAGAACGACGACGGCTCGGTCACGTACCAGGCGAGCAGTCCCGACGAAGTCGCCATTGTCCGATGGACGGAATCGGTCGGATTGGCGCTGATTGCGCGCGATCGTACCTCGATGAGCCTGCGCGCGACCGATGGGACCATCCTCTCGTTTGACATTCTCGAGGTGTTCCCCTTCACCTCGGAGTCGAAGCGCATGGGCATTGTGATCAGGGAGCGAAGCACCGGTGAGCTCATGTTCTACCAGAAGGGTGCGGACGTGGTCATGGCTCGCATCGTGGCTCAGAACGACTGGCTGGAGGAGGAGTGTGGAAACATGGCTCGCGAAGGATTGCGGACGCTCGTAGTGGCTCGGAAGCGTCTGACGGAACAATCCTACGGTGCATTCGAGCGCGCGTACAAGGCGGCTCGCATTCAGGTCGACAATCGAAACGAAGCGATGGCGAATGCGGTATCGGAGCATCTTGAGCACCAGTTGGAGCTGCTCGGCCTCACTGGTGTGGAGGACAAGCTGCAAGAGGACGTCAAGACGACCTTGGAGCTGTTGCGGAATGCGGGCATCAAGGTGTGGATGCTGACTGGTGATAAGATCGAGACGGCCACCTGCATTGCCATCTCGAGTAAGCTGGTTGCCCGGAATCAGTACGTCCACCAGGTTGCCAAGCTCAAGACAATCGAGGCTGCACAAGACACGATTGACTTCTTGCGCTCCAAGTTGGACTGTTGTTTGGTCATTGACGGGGAATCGCTGCAGCTCTGCCTCGATCACTACCAGACGGCATTCATCGAGCTGGCGACCCAACTCTCGGCCGTTGTCGCATGTCGATGCAGCCCAACTCAAAAAGCAGACGTGGCCAAGCTGATTCGCGCATATACCAAGAAGCGGGTGTGCTGCATCGGCGACGGAGGCAATGACGTCTCGATGATCCAAGCGGCCGACGTGGGGATCGGCATTGTGGGCAAGGAGGGCAAACAAGCCTCGCTCGCGGCCGACTTTTCGATCAACCAGTTTAGCTTCCTGACCAAACTGCTCGTCTGGCACGGCCGAAACTCGTACAAGCGCTCGGCGAAATTGGCGCAGTTTGTGATCCATCGCGGGTTGATCATCTCGATTATCCAGGCGGTGTTCTCGGCGATTTTCTACTTTGCGCCGATTGCGCTGTATCAGGGCTGGCTGATGGTGGGCTATGCGACGGTGTATACGATGGCGCCGGTGTTCAGTTTGGTGTTGGACCGGGACGTGAGCGAGGATTTGGCTCTGCTATATCCGGAATTGTACAAGGAGTTGACCATGGTAAGTGGCCGTCCTCTGAACGCCTATTGCGCTCGAGTCTCTGATGCTCAGTGTTCTCTCTTCTTTCTGTGACTTTCCCCTTCTATAGGGCCGAAGTTTGAGCGCAAAGACGTTCACAGAGTGGCTGATGATCAGCATCTATCAAGGCGGTGCCATCATGATCCTGAGTCTGCTATTGTTCGAGAACGAGTTCCTGAACATCGTCAGCATTTCCTTTACCGCCCTGGTCCTCAACGAGCTGATCATGGTCGCCTTGGAAATCACTACTTGGTGAGTGCTCCCATCAAACTGTGAAATTCGAAGCGCTACTTGGGATGGTCTGACTTGGGATACGCTTGTGACTTTTGGCAGGCACATCTACATGTTTGTATCCGAGATCGCCACGCTATTCTTCTACTGTATCAGTATCGCATTCCTGCCTGAGTTCTTCGGTGAGTCTCATCTGGACTGCTTCCCGGTGATGAATGGCAGCTGAACAAACAAACAAACATTGCATGCTGTGTGCCCAGACCTCAACTTTGTGCTCACGACGCGGTTCATCTGGAAGACGGTGGTGATCGTGGCCGTCAGCAGTTTCCCGCTGTATATCATTCGGGAGGTCAAGGCTCGGCTTTCACCCCCCAGCTACAGCAAACTTGCGCACTGAGGTTGATCTGTCGGCCAGAACAAACACTGAAATCTACTGCATACGCTATCTATTATTGCGGGTGGTCACGAGAAGGCCTCTCTGATTCGAGCTTGTACAAGAGTGAGGAGCTCATGCCGCGATGCTCCTATGTGAGATGGTGCTGCTGACGCAGAGAGGAGAGACGATAGGGCTTGCCTGATAGAGTCGACAGTGCTGCTGCTGCTGTCCGGTTGAGGGTCTAAGCATCTCCAATGTGGCGACTGGGTGAGGCTGCTGACGTGGTCAAAGTCTTGAACCGGGAAGACGTCCGTCTTGTCGGGCGAGTCTTTTGACCCAGTTGTTGATGAGAAGAGGATGCGATCGCAGCCCTCGATGGTCGCTCCGGTGGGGCAATCTCTCAGCACAACCAAGGAGTCTGTGGTAGTATGCATTCGATACTGTGAAGAGAGGAACAGTAGATGTCACTCTTTCAAGATGCTACCGTAATCAGTCAGACACGTACACGTGAGAAACGTACCTGCTGACACTGTTCGCTGATGATGATGCAGTTGAGGCAGTCGTGCACCATGATGCTTCCCTGAAGGGGTGGCAAGAAGACGATGCAATTCTTGAGACCGCGTATTTGAATCGTCAACAGAGCCTCGGAAGTGACCTTGTTGCGCAGATCTAGGAGAGCGTCTGCCTCGTCGCGGAGGTGAACATCCGAAGAAGACTTTGACTGTTCTTGGACATTTGTGGTGCTGTGAGGATCGGGTGCTGACTGTGCGGGTTTGGGCATTGGTAACTGGGGAGTGGACGCCGAGTTGGAAGAAGACGATACAGACGCTTTTGGTGCGGCTCTCTTGAATGCAAAGCGAGCAGCTGGCTTTGATGACTGTTGTGTGGCAGCAGATGAACTGCCAGCTGCATCTTGGCCAGGTACCTTTGAGGGAGAAGTGACTGCCGGCAGTCTTGATCTAGTGGCGAGCTTATCGGATAGGTCCCGGAGCAGCCTCTCGTGGCCCTCTCGATCTCTTGGAGGGATGCGATCAGTCTCGTCCAAGAGTTGCCTTCTGAGATCTGCTAGATCCTGGACCAAGATCTGGGTCGCATCTGAGGAGGGATCAGATGTTGATTCGATTCGTTGAGACAGGGCCGAAGCCTGGGCGCGGAAGCTGGTGAAGAAGGAGGCGGCATGGGAGGCAGAGAGTGAGGACGAGGCACCCAAGGAGGAAGTCGAAGTCATCTTTTCGCACTCTCTAACAAAAGCCCGGGACTTCTTTCACACCCTTCGCTGAGCCAGCCATGAAGAGGACAGGAAGGAGGAGGAGAGGACGCCACAACAGGAAGGTGTCGGATAAACTCGTGCTGTCTCTCCCAGAAATTTTTTGTTCTTGAGCGAGAAGCAAGAGGTTGGATGGACAACCAAACTCTTGACAGCCAGCACAGCACGGCATTCATCGTCATCGTCATGGACACAGGCGGAGAGTCATCAAGCGCGGGGGCAGCTGCTCACTCGGCGGCGGCGGCTCCCTCTGTCCCAGTGCTCCTCCGCACCACTCACTCACGCCTCGCCATCCCCTTGGCTCCGTACATGGTCCCGCTCTCCTGGCGAAGATCCCACCTCTCCACCCTCGTCAATCGCATCCTCCAGCCAAGAACCCCCACCCCTCTCGACTTCATCGTCGATGGCCAGCTCCTCCGCACCTCCCTCGCAGAGTATCTCGAGTCCGCCGGCAAAGACGCAGAGTCCACCCTCGAGCTTTTGTATGTGCCCAGCACCCTCCCTCCCAAGTACGAAGGCGCATTCGAACACGACGACTGGGTCGCCAGTGTCGATGCTCGCGGCGCAGCACCATCCTCCGGCCTGATCCCAGGTCTGGCAGCGTCAACCGACAAGCTCCTGCTCACTGCCAGCTACGATGGAGCCGTCCGGGTCTGGTCACATGCAAATGTAGAAGACGCCCTCCTCACCTTTAATACCTCCTCCGCCGCTGCCGGCTCCCTCAACCCCTCCCTCGTCGACGCCATCTGGACAGCTTCCTCCGACAACGCATCGGCAAACTTTGTGACCGCAGGAATGGACGGCGTCATTCGAGCATGGAACGTGCCTCTCTCAGCATGGAGACACGATCCCTCTGCTACCAATGGAGCAGCAGCAGCAAAGGCACGACCAAGACCACTCTGGACAGGCCCGGCCAGTCTCACCTCGGCCCCACTCTCCTCTCTTCACACTACTGCCGATGGCAACCACGTCCTGGCCGCAGCCTGGGACGGCACTCTCTCGCTCTGGGCCTCCAACCCGTCTGCCAACGAAGAGTCCAATGCAGCCTCGGCCTTCTTTGTCGGCCAGCCAGACCCAGAAGAAGAGGACGAGGAAGAAGACGGAGATGAAGAAGCAGGGGATGCAGGTACCAAGCGCTCGGCACATCGCAAGAAGAGGCGGACCTTGGCTCGGACCAAGGCTGCTGCCTCTGCACTCGCACGCGAGCCTCTGCAAGTCATGTCTCATGTGCCCTTGGCGTCCTCCCTCGGTCTAGGGACCAACACGTCCTCGACCACGCGCGTCGCTGGTCCGAATAGCAAGGTGTCCCGTGCCATCTTTGCGGCTGAGCAAGGATCAGGGTCGACATCTTCTTGGACCGCATTCAGTTGTGGATGGGACGGTGCTGTCAAGGAGTGGGATCTGAGTGTGGGAGGTCGAAGTATCACAAGCAAGGTATGTTTGCTTCTCCTTCGGCGACAAAATACCTCTTTTGACTGGTAGTGATGTGATGAAATCTCTCCCTTCACACAACAGTCTTGCGACAAGGTGCTTCTCACGATGGACCAATTACACGGAGCATCTTCGTCCAGTGCCATCTTGATTTCTGGTCACATGGATCGTTCCGCCGCGATATGGGACATGCGAAGTGGTGCGTCTTCACACTTGTCACAGGGGCATGAGGCTGTCGAGTTGAGACTGATTATCATCTTCTCTTCCGTCTCTTCTAGATGTCGCAACTCCGACTCTGGCTCTTCCTGGCGCCCACACTGCGCCAATCTCCGCCCTGCGAACCCATCCAAAGAACAACAACCTGTTTGCGACTGGCTCACACGATGGCACTCTCAAGCTCTGGGACACCCGCAGTCCACGCACAGCCCTCTTCTCTCTCACCCGGCCAGGCGGTCCCTCAAAGGGCTCGTCAAAGGACAAGACATCGTCGTCAAAGAGCAAGATTCTGGCGATGGACTGGGACGCGTCGGGCAAGATGCTGTTCTCGGGAGGAGACGATTGCAAGTTGAGCGTGCATCGGGGCGAGGGCATGGACGGCGCAGTCGAATCTGTCAGCGGGAGTGTGAAGGATGTAATCATGGGTTGATTCCAGAGCAAATAGAAAGTGGGAAGTTTCTTTCTTCCTTTCCTCATCTGACATCATCATGCCCTGCTTATCAGCCACGGAGTGCATCTCATCTCGCCAGACGATCCTGTGCTGAACACTGATAAATATGCGTCTATTGCGTGGGAAGGCAGATTGAACGAAGCCTGCTTTCGGAGAATCAGTTGTCGAGGCCGGGGCAGTTTTCGCTGTAAGGCGAGCTGGAGGTGAGGCTGCCCTTGTGCTCCTACCCAAATCAATCGAGAGGAGATGTGAGCGGACGCTGAACATGTACCAGACACACCAAGAGGGGAAAACTCGAGAGACTTACGTGATAGATGAGATCAAAGTGAGAAGAAGGGTAGTTGAAGCCTTGGCCAACTGTAAGAAGAACATGAGAGCGTCAGCGCCCAGAGTGGTAGGGGGGTTGGGCAAGAGACCCCCCGGGAACATTGAATAGCAAACGAACCTTTCTTTCCGATGTCCTCGAGGGCATCGTGCTCCCAGCAGATGAGGATGTCAGCGCTGGACTTCTTGGCAAAGGCATTGACAGCGCTGTTGACGCAGTCGGCTGTGACAGCAGAGCGAGAGGAATCAGCAGTCAGTTGTCAGAGCAGCTGGTCAAATGCCCCTGGGAAAGATTTGCCATAGGACGTCATTGTGCAAGAGATAGATACTTACGGTCATCACGGTCTGTCACCGCGTACGTGATTGAGTTTCAGGGAGATCAAGGGTGGTCAGCTACCTCAACCTTGGCTAGACCCAAGTTTTTCTCTTTCTCTCACCGCAGCTAGTGTCGACGGTCAAGCCAAGGTCCTGAGCGAGGGGCTGAACGGTCTGGTAAGGGCGGATGCGGGAGCCATCCGACTTGTAAGCCTGGGCCATAATCTTGCCAATGTTGTAGCCGCTCCCGCGTCCAAAGACGTTGCGGAGGCACTGGGCGCGCTGTTGGCCGGTGGAGGAGAGGCCGACAGAGTCGTCCGACGTCTTCTCGCCGTGGCGGATGAGGTAGATCTCGTTGCTGACGGAGCCGGCGGCGACGTAGGCCGAGCTGAGGAGGACGGTGGCGAGCAAAGCTTGGATCTGCATCGTTCGGTTTGGGAAATAAAGGAGTGAGTAGCAAAGAAGGGGAAGGGCGAGGGAAGGTCAGGTGCTCCAGATGTAGTCAGCTGTGCTATATATGTGGTTCTGAATGAACATCACTCTCCATGCCCGGCCTCTCAACAGTTTCCTCTCAATGCATGCTTCATCATCTTCGCATGTGTGTTGCTGTGGCAGGTGGAAGACGGGAATGTCACTGACCTTGCTGAATGCTGACTCCTGAATCGATATGCGAGCTCTGTGGAAGAGGTTGCGCACGAGGGCCCCACGCTAAAAACAAGGCGGACAAATTATTGCCACAGTCCTGCCTCCTCAGGCTTCCAACCACAACGAATCACTCATCAGATCCACAGCTTTCTGGTTCCTGGCCATGTCTTGGCATGAGAGATGAGATTTTGGCCTCTCTTCCGAAACGCTGTTGTTCTCTCCGCCGAGCATGTGATCGGCGTTCATGAGATTCTCAATTGTTAGATGCAGGAGTGCTTCACGAACGTGCAAAGCAGCCACTGAGCCGCACCGCGCACGCCTCAGGGCCGGCGGCTGAGCTTCCCCAAGCCCCCCCCCACAACTGCCACATCGTCAGGGTCGCCGAAACAAGGAGATGCTGTTCTTTCCTTTCGGAACCGAGCCGTGGGAAAAGCCATCCCCTCTTCTTCTGCATTTGCATCGACCCTGTCCAACCCGAGTTCAACCGCCGGCATTAAGACAACCGATACCGCGGCTCACGATCGCGCAACCGGCCGCGAGTATCTTTCGAGCGGGACTGCGCTGCCTGATTGCACCCACAGTGTTGTGAATGGGGATGTGTATGGATTGTGAGAGCCTTGTAAATTGCGGATCAAATAAAAGTTATTCCTTTTCATTGTGTCGTGTGAATCCTTGATCTCAGTTGTCGAGGCCAGGGCAGTTCTCACTGCGACATCATAGGGTTCGAGAGACGGAGGTTAGCAGGCTGCGCATGCGGACAATCTGACCTCTTCTTCCACTGACCTGTATGGCGAGTTGGCAGTGAGGGCGCCGTTTTGTTCCTGTAATTGTGCACACGGTGAGTCAGTCAGTGAGTAACGCGCCTCGATACCCAGCGCCTCTGGATCATATCCAGTCGACCACCCACCTCGTAGATCAAGTTGAAGTTGGAATCTAAGCACCAGAGGAGCAAATGCGTCAGTACAACACAACCGAAGTCTGCAGGAAACAGGATCTGTAGACTGACCAGGGTAGTCAAAGCCTTGTCCGACTGTGCAACGAAAATGAAGGGAGAACGCGAGTCAGTATTGATACTTGTCCGCACGCCGATCAGCTTCCATGTTTTTGAAAGGAAACTCACTGGCAGCGCCAATGTTGCCAAGCTCCTCATGTTCCCAGCAGATAAGAATGTCACCCGATGAGTAGCTGGCAAAGTTGTTGACCAGATCGGCCACACAGTTGATGTCATCCCGATCGCAGCTCGTGTCCACAGTCAGGCCAAGGTCCTGTGCCAAAGGCTCAACAGTCTCGTAGGGTCGGTCCCGACTGCCATCCGACTTGTAGGCCTGGGCAAAGATGGCCTGGATGTTGTATCCGCTGTTGGCGCCAAAGACGTTGCGGAGGCATTGGGCACGCTCCTCGCCCGTGGAGGAGAGGCCGGCTGAGCCGTCGCTGGGCTTCTCGCCGTGACGGATGAGGTAGATGTTGTTGGACACTTGAGCCCGGGCTGCGGCCACGGCCAAGAGGGAGGCGAACAAGTAGCGGAGCTGCATGATTGTAATGGCTCGAGAACAGGGAGGAGATTAGTCAGTCAAAGTGGAAGGGGAAAAAAGGCCTGCCACAAGGTGGCACAAGGTGGAAGAAGTAGGGTCAGGTGTATTTATACATGGTTCAGCTGGGAATGGAACCCTGAACAGATCTAGAGCCGGGTAAAGAAAGAAGTCAGCCAGCCAGCCAGCCAACGAAAGGACAGAACATCCGGCGGCCACGCTACGCACAGCAGGAACGACAGAATCGATGAACTCAGTCAATTGACTCCTGCTAAACTCTGTCCAGCAAGCGCTAGTGCGACAGCAGCGCTGACAGCTTGAGCAACAGGAGTGTGAGCCGTGGATGAGAAGCGAGCCAACGGAAAAAAGAGAGTGAGAGAAAGATGAGCGAACGCCCACACACGTGCTCTGCCCTTTTAAATTCGACTTCGGCTAAAGGCAAACGAGAAGTGCGTAGTAAAGGATCTTCCTGTGCTTCGTCGAACCATGCCAGCGTCGGCATCCTTTTCTGTCTGGTTGTCCATCAAAGGCAAGGCCTGAATTCGAACGAAATCCGCTTTGCCCTGATGAATTTTCTAGCTTCGCTAACGAACCGCCGGCACGCCTTTCCCATTTGCAATCCCGCCGGTCCCACGGCTGCCATCGTCCCCAATACACACACCTGTTTGTTTACAGAAGCATGCCAGTCGCCAGCCCTTCGCTCATCATCTCCTCCACAAGCGTTACTAGAGGTTCCCAGAAGATTCCCGTGCCAACCCTCGCCCGCAGGCCGCAATGCATGAAAGTCATATTCGCAGAAAGCGCCGAATAAGAAAGTCCGACCCGCCCTCCTGCCTCTTGCAGGTGCACATCATCGTCATTGTGTCGTTGTTGCCCCTCCCTTGACATCAATTGCACAGCAAAAGCTGTCCCTCCCGATCACCATCAGCTTCTGTCCGTCCGGCGACCACCGCACATCTATCGCCGCAAATTCGTCGTCTGTATGGAGGAATGACAAGTAACACAAGATGGATGAGCTTTGAGATGCATCCTCAAGACTCAACAGTGTGAAAGCAGTCGCAGACTCACCCGACGGCACTGCTATGCATTCACTCTGCTGCTCAACAATGGACTCAGAGCCAGTGTCGCCGGCTGCTTGCGCACCTGAACGGGCACGCCAACTGTACACAGCGGGCCCTCCGCAGCAGATATACAGATTGCCATAGTGTCGCGGACGCCAGACGGCTGACTTGATCGGCGAACTCTGCATCAGAACCGTAAGCAGCTTTGGCTGAGGGCGCGATCTTGCTGTATCGGTCAGGGCCGCCCTTGAGGCTCGTGGGAGATGGAAAATGAAGATTGAAGTGGGCAGCGATTCTGACAACAAAACGGCCAAGTGAGACAATACCACCATGAGCGAGCAGAGAGCACGAGTGTCTCCTCACCGTTTCGACAGGCCAAGAGGGTCCCGTCTTCATTCCATTCCATCCATAGGATCCCAGCCTTGGGATTGGGCTTGGAGAAATCAGGTCGAACATGTTGGAGTGTGACCGGCAAGCTTGACTCTTGATCTTTTATCGCGGCTTGTTCAGTCCGTGTCCTTAGCCCACTCAGGGGCATGAACTGATGAAGTACTCACAGGATATGATTCCCTTGCCATCCGCCTCAGTCATCCATGCTGAGGGCTCGCGAAAGACGTGCTGACCAGAAGGGACCAAGTGGGATTCTGCATCAGACCTGCTGAATTCGTTTGAAATCTCATCGGGAAGCTCACCAATTGCGGCGAGGTATTATCACCGTGGTCGATGACTCGCGTCGAGATGTCCAAACTGGACCACAGACCCCAAAACTCTGATTCCAAGATACGAAGCTGTGCGAGTGGAGAAGATTCAGTGATGATTCACGACAAAGAAAAAACACAGGTACTCACATGTTCATCGTAACCTCCAACAGCAAGCATCTGGCCGGACGGATGCCAGGCCATGCATCGGACACCGAGGCCACCGGACGCCACCGATGGCTCTTCAACCTCATCTTTAGCTTTTCCTTTTGCGGATCTGCCCTTTATTGCAGCCGTCCTGGACCCTTGAGAGGTGGCTAGCGAGGGGATCGTCACTGAGATATGAGTGCCGTCTGGTCCTTCCGGGCCGAGGGTCGCACGTAAGGAGCCACTGAGTGTATATACGACCACCTTGTACTATGGACGGGTCTTCCGGATCAGTGAATCGAGATAAGAGAGTCTGCTCCGACATATGACTCACCTCTAAAACGTTCTCGGAGACTGCAAAGTGGTTACCGTCCGGCGCCCATGATACTTCTTGCGCATCGTTGGTAGCAATTGGGAAGGACTGAGAGGCACAAGTTTCGGAGTCAGCTCCGCGGTGGAAGACTTTGGAACCTGATACTCACATGATCAGTAACCCAGCCGCTGACCTCGTCGGCGGAAGGACGAAGCCCAGTGTGTGGCTTGAATCGATAGATACTGATGTGGTCAATTTCGTTGTGGACCTCCAAGACGGAGAAGATGCCTGGTAGCTTTATTGCCCTCAGAACTGCGGTCAAAATCCCGGATGAGATCAAATCTTCAGAACAGTTGAGCATTCAAGTGAGAGCTCACTTTTCGCCTTCTTGGGATTTTGGAAAATCGTAACACCTTGATTCGCAAGGTCGTAAGCGGTGAATCGAAGCTTTACACAGAGTTGGTATGTCCATCAGCACACAGCAGCGACAAATGGTCGAAGATTCGGATAGCTTACCTGATGCATCGAGAAGGCAAGGACGACAGGCGGACCAGCGACAGGGGCCCAGGTGACGGCCGCCATTCCTTCGTACCCTGATTCGAGTCTTGCGAGCCAGCCTTCATCATCGTCCGAGCCGTCCGAGACGCGTCGTTGCGGATCAGGAGACAAGACGAATATAATGCCATGAATCAGGTTGGTGGCATGCAAGAAGAGACCGTCGTCGGACCATTGCAGTTGCTGGATGCCGTATTCTCCAAAATCCCACTGGTTTGCAATTTGGAGAGTGTCGCTTCTACAGACAATGACCGAGTTGGAGGAGTCTCCTGTGATGTATGCCAGGAAGCTGGAGCCTGGAGAATAGCAGAGGTTAGCGCTGGAGCTGTGCGGATGCGTGTCAGTGAAGTCCATCTTTGCTCTCAAGTGTTGGATGAGGGCAAGATGTTGGTCCGCGTTGGAAGTCAACACTGCATCGTACCGCAACGCGTTTAGGTCACGTGCGCCAGAGCGGATCGTTGAAAGCATCGAAGTTCCAACATCCAACTCTCTGCACAAGGACCCTTCCACATCCTCGTCCTCGTAGCAGCGGAACAAAGGAGAAGAGGAAGGACTGGTGTGTCATCCGCATCTGGAACTGGAGACTGCTCTGAAACGTCCGCAAGAGATGTCCGAGGCTTCCTATCATCACAACGGGCGGGGCCGTTCCATGACGAGGTCCATGACTCCGCAGTCACGAGCGGGCAGCTATGAACGGGAGCATGTATCTTCACGGGACCAGGATCGAGAACGGGAGCTCGCCCAGCAGCTGCGGAAGTAAGTATGCTCAAGCACCCCGCTCTCATGCGCATGAATCCGAAGCTGAATTCATGCATTTATCATTACCGTGTTGCAGACGAGCGGAAGGAAGCAGACGCAGCTCGGACAAACGACGTCGCTCGTATACGCCTTCAGATCGTTCTCGATCAGCCTCCCCACCCCCGCGCCGCGCTCGGAGCCCGAGTGTAGACTCCCAGCGAAGCTACGGCAGCAGACGTGTCGGGTCGCCTCATCGCAGTGATTGGTCCGGCCGAGACCGGGAGCCAGACGATGACAGGGCTGAGCGCCGGCGACGTCGACGGGGCGCTCGAGACATGGACGACAATGATGAAATGGATGAGGAGCCCGACCGCTCCTATCGCAGACGCTATGATGATGATCCGCCCTCACGTCGCTCCTCACGCCGCGACTCGAGGTACGAGCGGGAACGAGAGCGGGATCGAGACCGTCGAGATCGCGACTTGGACAGATACGAGGTGGAATCCCATCGCTCTGGTTCACGTCGAGATGAGCCTGAATCCCGTCGGTCTCGTCGTCGATCACCTTCGCCTGGGCCGCGTTATCGTCCGCCTCCCGGACCCGAGGTGGACGACTATGAAGACCGATCCATCTTCTGTTCTCAGCTGGCGGCGAGACTGACTCAGCGTGACTTGGGAGAATTCTTTGAAAATCATCTCGGGGATCACACTGTCAACGACGTCTGTATAGTCATGGACAAAATAACCAAGCGTAGCAAAGGGTGCGTAAAATCGGGACTCAGAAATGTGGAGACATGCTGACATTGCATTGGCCTTCATCCACCACAGTATCGCATACGTTGAGCTCGCTTCTCGAGATCTTGTTCCCAAGGCTATTGCAATGACCGGCCAAGTTCTGTTTGGCATTCCAATCCTAATTCAGCCTTCTGATGCAGCGCGCAACCGAGCCGACAGCGGCGCCAACGAGCTCGTCTTCCGGCCCAACCTACCAGGAAGCTTGCCGCTCGCCAATCCTGCTCTCGCAGGCTTACCAGGCGCGGCAATGGCTGGTGCTCCCATTCATCTTGGTCTGAACATGAGCTCGCCTGTGGTCGACAAGAACCCGTCCAATGCGAACACGGCAGCGAGATTGTATGTGGGCAGTCTGCATTTCAAGCTGACGGCGGAAGAGGTCAAGACGGTCTTTGATCCGTTTGGACATGTCGAATATGTGGATTTGCACCGAGAGCCGGGCACAGGAAAGAGCAAAGGATTTGCGTTTGTGCAGTGAGTGTACTCCGCTTTGGACCCGCGCAAATCAGCTGCCAACCGGAGACTGATATTCACTCTACCATTCACAGGTTCAGAAACCCTGCAGACGCTCAACAAGCGCTTGCGCAAATGGACGGGTTCCAGTTGGCAGGAAGACCGGTGAGTGGCTACCTGCCTTGACCCAGCACAATACAGATGCTGACAACATAGGAGCTTATTTCTAGATCCGCGTTGGCAACGTCAACGCCCGAGGAAGCGGATCTGGCAGTGGCGGTGGTGGCCAACCCGGCCCATCGGTCACCGGATCGAACATGACTGGCCTTGGGGGCCGGAATGATGATGGCCACGAACCTCAAGCGCTTTCGTCGTTCGATGAAGGCGGTGGTGGTAAGTTCCTAGTGTTTGTCGATGTGAGCCAGAACTCGTTATCTGATCCTTATTCTCGACTACACAGGACGGCTTGATCCCGGCGCTCGGGTAGCTCTGATGCAGAAACTGGCTCGAGTGCCTGTGCCCGAGCCCTCCCGTCCGCTAGAGCAGTGAGTGAAGCTTGCATATTGCGTCAACGCCCCCCCTTTTCCTTCCCCCCGGGCGTGGCTGAAATCTTTGTTTCTTCCGTCTGTAGACAACGACCTGCTTCAATTCCCACGGCCATGTCACGCACATTGCAGTTGACCAACATGTTCGATCCTGCAGAGTGAGTATCATTGATTCTGCTTCACCGACCTGTGGGAATATCAGCTGACTTAATATCAACATATTCTCTTGCAGGGAAACGGAGCGAGACTGGGACAAGGACCTGGCAGACGACGTGAAAGCCGAGTGCGAACGTCAATACGGTGCAGTAGAGCGCATACACGTGGAGCGAGAGTCTCACGGTGACATTTACGTCAAATTCAGCGAGGTTGGAGCTGCCAGCAAGGCCGTGCAAGGTCTCAATGGACGCTTCTTTGGCGGCAAGTCGATCGGAGCCATATTGTGAGTCTACCCTTGTATCCATATCTGGAAGACCTGACTGACCTTCAAAACGCGATCACTTTGCAGCATCTCGGAAGCAATCTTCAATGCCAAGGTTGGGTGAAGTACGGCGCTTGGCCCTTCTGGGAGTGCAACGGTTCCCGCTCATTTGCGAAAAACGAAGTCAGGCCGCTCACCATTTACAAACAGGTCCCTAGTCTCCCACAGTACTTTGTTTTGCTCTTCAAATCTGTGTTTTCTTCTCTCTCTCCCTCCTCCCAGTCCGTAGCCTTCTTTCCTCTCTCTCTTTCTCTCTCTCTCTCTCTCTCTGTCTCCCTCTCCCTCTCTTCTCTTCCTAACATCTGTCCGGTGTTGCTTTTCCTGTTCTTTTGTCCACTTACCTGTGTTTCATTGTTCCTTTGCGTTGGAGCACGGAGCTGAAAAATTTTCACCTCTCATTTGACTCCAGGGGCAAAGTGTTCTCTCTCATCAAACAATCACATGTTCTTAGTACTGCCATTGAAGTTTCGCTTGCTTTGCCTCCTTCCCAGTCTTCCAGTGACAATCAAGCATATGCATGGTAAGGAGCGTGGCACAATCACATCACATCCTGAGCTTACAACTGAGCGTCTGCGATTGCCCTCTGTTCCGGGTTCCAGACGGGCTTGGGTCCGACGAAGGCACAACTTCTAAGGACGTGGGGGGGCATGAGATCTAGCATTTTTTCTTTCTAATACAGCTCGTCACTCCCTTCGTGACGGCGAAACATCAAACTTTACATTGGAAATTGGCGGTGGTTGGGCCCTTGAAGTCACCAGGGGCCCTCATGAATATGTTGCTTGGTGCATGCCGGGCGAGTTTGTCCGTGACACTCCTGCCGACGGCGACTTGGTGCCTTTCGTAGCACGATTGATTGGAGGGGGCAGCCGTGCGACGGGCGCAAGTGTTTGCGGAGATGTCGAATATGCACTGGCTGGTGTTGTCAACGACGGCGAGGACATGTTGCTGACGGGCGGGGGTGGTGGCCGCCGCCGACCAGTCGAAGGTGATGGGGATGGTGTGTTCGAGCTTCGCTGGATATCCGAGTATCTCGGCTCTGGTTGCGGAGAAGGGTTGCTGGACGGATACCTGAGCTCCGGCAGAGGAGCGGGTTTTTGAATCTCCTCGGCGCCATCGATCTTGGCCACCGCAATCGCCAGATGCTCGTGTTCTCCTGAGCTACTCGGCACCACAGCTGGGCCGTCCTGTAATATTTGATCTAACGCAATGCACCAGTCTGCCCTTAAGCAGCGATCAACCAAGCGTTTGGTCGTTGGGCTGACATCTCGGATATGACCAAGTGAGATCAGCCCGAGAAGGAGTCTTCGGATTTGTGGCCGCTTGTAGGGAACCTCGCGGAGTTGAGTATTGGTGAGGAGGGGATGCAGAACACGCAGATACGTATGCCGCAGCTAGATCCGGATAAGAGTCAGTATAGTGTAATTCGGAAGCAGTGAATGTGTCAAAAACTCACAGATTCGCTCTCTTCTGGTAAGTCGGAAAGTTCGCGGATGAAAACATCGACCAGAACTTTGAGATCGTTGGTGTAGAAATAATGCGCGGTATCCTCGGTCGTGAACAGGAGGTAGAGGAGCTTCAAGACGAGCAATTGCATGCAGATGTCTTCCGCGTCTCCCGAGGCGCGGTTCAGCATGAAGATGAGGTTTTCGCCAAAAGTCTTGGACGCGTCGAGACGAGTGCGGAAAGCTTCCAGAACGACGTTTGGTAAAGGTGGTGCTGTCCCGTTCGCGAATCCTGCGACCATGTATTGTTCGTTAATCGCGACCTGAGAAGGCAGCATAATCAGAAATGCCCCTGCAAAATCAGCGGACTAAAGGCTATGAGAACTCACTATTAGCTTGATGAGCTGGTAATTGAAGGAATCATCCGCATGTTCTCGTGTTTCCTCGACGAGGTCGAACAGATGATCGAGGAATCTGCGATCCAGAGGCCCTGAATTTGCAACATTGGGGTCAGCAATAAGAAGAAAGATGAGTGAAAGAGTTGCGGTGAAGAGCAGACTCACGCATCTCGATATTATCCAGCTTCTGTACTCTGCAAACTTCGTACATCATCCTTACCGCCTTGGAGCGCAGCGAAATCTGCAAGCGCCGCATGATCGATGCGCTCGAGCCCTCCCCATTTCGTAGACCCGAGAGTGGTGTTGTGACGAGCTTGGGTGGAGCTCGCGACGCATCAAACTCATCCCTATGCCACTCCTCCAGCTTTGACGCCTCTTCGGCCCTGTCAAATGCTGCCCGCCTCGCATACTCGAAATGAAGAGATTGCCCGACCTTGCTCGCGCCTTGAGAGGCAGCCTCTTCGGCTGCGAGCTTCTCTTCGGCATGAGTCGCATACAGTCCGGCCCAGATCTGATGAACCAAGCGAAACAGGATGTCCTTGATGCGGGTCTGAATGATGCGGTAGATGGCTGGTTCGTGCGATCCGTAGAGCAGGATGACGTCGTAGCACACGAGCACAGTGCGTAGCGAGGTAGCCTGTTGGGATGAGTGGACATCAATACCATGCTGCAGCTCAATCGCTCGAGGGGTGAATGAAGTTGAGCTCACCTTCCGAAGCTGCTCGACGATGCATTCAGCAGCAAAACCTTCATTTGCAGAAGAGAACAGGTCGGAACCAAGCAATCTTTTCACCGCGTAGGTGCGATTCGCATCGTGATCGAGATGTTGATCTGAGAAGGACGAGATGGCGCTTCGGTCAGACTGGGCCTGTCAACGAGGCTCGATGCTTTTGCAGGACTCACCATAGTATGCGTCTGCGAGGGCGAGGAATCTCTGAATCGAGGATGCAATGGCACCATGGGAGAGTTTTTCGCGGCTGTAGGATGATGTTGCCAAAGGCTCGTCGAGCAAGGCGTCCAGCTCGTGCCAGAATTGGTGCTGGGAGTCCATAGTTGCTGGACAGCCAACGGGGAGCCCAGCAACCAGTCAAAGGGGTGCTAAGACCGAGGTCGACAGGCCCGCCAGAACACAATGCAAGCTGGAAAGGGACCCGCCCCCGAATGTGTGTAGTGTCCGTGTATGTACTGGGCCTTCGTTGGGTGCTTGTGTACCTTGTGAAGATGGCCGGGATGGTTGAGGAGGCCCCTCTCCTTTGAGCAGCTTGCTAATGTATCGAAACGAGACTCGTGCTCCAGACGGAGGCCCTCGGTCCCTTTCGAGATCGCAGTCGTGTGAGGGGCGCCCGTTTCTCCGCCTCCACTGCCGTGCCTCGTCTTTGAGTCACCCAGTCACGCACCTTGGGAGAATGAGGGCCGCCCGGAACTCGTGACTTTGATGAAGGAAGGAGGGGGCTGGGGCAGACGATTGTGAGTGAGCAAGCAAGCAAGATGATGTGATGAGGGAAGGGCGCCGCTCCCGATCTCCTCTCCCTCGGCTATACAGACCTCCTTGGCATGCATCCCATTTCCCGTTCGAGCACAGAGGAGAGCAGGCAGACAACTTCCAGGATGGAGTCAGTTGTCAGAGGAGATGTAGGATACAGTTGGGGGGTAAGATTGGAGATGAACAACCACAAATGATGCGACAGAAACGAATGCAGAAAGGACCGGCGAGGGGAGCTGAAAGAATCACAGCGTTGAACAGGGTAATAGTAGAGTGATGGGGGAATACGGCTAAGGTTGAGGTATGCGATATCTTGACTTTGCTTCAGAATATGTAGCGATCTCGAGAGTGAGAGAAGTTTGGATTGGAGAGCTGAGCTGATGGATGAAATTGTGCTGAAGTCGAGACGGGAGAAACATCTTGGAGTGTCCAGCGTCCATAAGTAGGGACGAATCCTCGGATGAGATGCGAGCAACGAAGGTGATGTAAAAGAGAAACTTTTGACGAAAGCCGGGTGTAGAAAGAGATAAATGATTCAGTTCTCGACATCGTCGAGAGAGTTGATCAGCGCACCGGGACTCGCGCCCAAGGCGGCAAGGATGCCCTCAAAGATGTCGTGCGAAGACGAGTGCGAAAAGTCAGAAGCGCTCTGTTGGTGAGCCTCTAGCGCACCGCTCGAGATGCCCTGGATCATCTGTCCGTCAATCTCGTGCGCCTTGCCGAGCGAGGGCGAGATGCCCAGGTCGAGTCCGAGAGCGCCCGTGCTCAGGCTTCGTTGGCACATAGGCGCAGCGGCCAAGCTGGGTCGTTTGACGTTGAACGAGTGCGGGCTCAACACTGAGCTGCTGCTGCCGCCCTCCGACATCGGATGGCCAAGCGAGGACATTGAGTCAGACCGGATGTCCACGGCTCCCGCGAGCGTCGAGCTGAGCGAGTTGGCCCGCAAGAGCAACATCTGCGAAGACGTTGCTGCCGGTAGACTCTGTCCGCCAAGATCAAAAGTAGGGTTCAATGGTGAGGTCAGGTCGCTGGGAGGGCCAACTGTCGCCCAGTGTCGCTGCAGCCGTTCTCGCTGGAAGGCAGCCTCTTCGACGTTGGGAAGCAATGGCGGGGGCACGTCCGGTGTGTGGATGAGCTGCGGGAATGGAGTGATCGGCGTGTTGAGATCTCGCTGTTGCATCAGTCCAAATTGGGTCGCTGCGTGACTGGCCGAGCTGACACCGGGAGAGCCGAGCGGAGTACCTCGCATCACCGCTTGCGTTTGCAACACATTCTTGTGCATGCTCAGGTGGAGCGGAGCCGGGGGGATCTGTACCATCAGATTGGGCTTGTTCACCGAAAGGCCACGTTTCCGGAGGAGCGTCGGCATCTGGACCGGGTTGCTGATGTTCATCGGCTCGCTGGCGCTCATCGGGATCGTGTTGATCGTGTCGTCGCTAGAGCCGGGGCTTGCACTGTGTACAGTCAAGTTCGGCAAGCTGAAAGAATGCTGCTGATGCGAAGATCCAGGTGTGCCGACATGGGGAACGGTCAGCATCTGCGACGACTTGTATGGCGAAGCAGCAGTGACCTCCGGAAGCTGGGTTGGCTGGCGCAGCGGAGAAGGCGATCGGTTCTGCATCGTCAGCAGCGAGACCGAAGTTGCGCCCGGACCTTCCAGAGCTTCGACACACTCCAGGTCCCATGCCACGACGAGCACGACGTCTCCAATCTTGCTGCCGGCGCTGACACTGGTCGCAGGATCAAACGCATTCGGTCCAGTGCCTCCGAGGATGGCCTCCACTCCGCCAAGACTGTTGATCGTCTCTTCAGAAGCGACGACAAATTCTTGGACCAACGTGATACCGGAGATAGCCATGCCCAACGCAGCTCGCTCACAAGGATCCTTGCCGAAAGCAGGAGGGTTCGATTTCTCAATGTGAGCAGGGTGAGTCCGGCTCAAGAAGTCGGCCCAGAAGTCGGTGGCGAACGGAGCTTGGTGCACAAAGTTGTGCTTGTTCGTAGACGTTTGACCATCGGAGCTGCTGTTGGCCGTAGGAGGCGGCACCTCGGAAGCAGGCGTGTTCGCACCCGAGATCGAGGAGCCCGTCTCGGATCCAGATCGGCTGATGATCTTGCGAGGAGGGTCCAAAGGCTCGACAAGGGAAAGCACTCTCTTGCCGTGCGAGTAGATGGTCGTCACAGAGGTGAGCCGGGCATCAGTCGTGCTCACGAGGCTGAGTTGAGCCGAGAACTGGTCGTAGCGAGGGTTTGCAACATCGAACCGGGGCACATGCAGCGGGACATGGACGTGCAAAAACTGACAGGGCAGACGTTGGTACATCTCTGCCAGCATCGGGAAACGCAAGTGTCCGACCCGGATGTTCTCGATCGGCATCATGGGTAGACCCTGTCGACCTTGAGCACAGGACGCCATCTTCTTGCGGTCCATGGCGACATAGTCGTGTCGACTTGCCGTTTGGGAGCAAAGCAGCCACATGGTGAAGCTCGAAGGCAGGATCGGGAACGAGTTGCAAGGAGCCGTCTTAACCTCTGCAGATGCTGTTGGGAGAGACATTCCATTCATCGCAGTGGTCAGACTGGTCGTCGCAGAGAGCGGCGGAGCCATCAAGTCCGGGGCACCACTGGGTGTGTAGGGAGAGAGCAGCGCAATTCCGTCCATCTCCAGAAGAGGGTACTGGCCACCGAGGCCACCATAGCCATAGCCGGCGAGAGTCTGAGCGTACATCATGCCTCCAGCGGGGATGTAGTACTCATCGTCGCTCTTAGGCTCGCTGATCAGCTGTTGGAACTCGACATCATTCTTCTTGATGTTCTTGAGAACCTGAATGTGGCTCGAGACCTGTTTGCGGCTGCGCTTGACACCGGTCTTTCGGTGGATGTAGTCGGCAATGAGCTCGTTTCGGCCGCATGCTTTGCCACCAACGAGAACCTTGCGACGTCCCAGCTTGGGGATCAGCCGGAGAGCCTCCCAGAAGGCGACCTCGACATTGTCAGGCCAGACGTTGCCGGCCTTGTTCTTGGACGGGTCCGGACTGTCGGGTGCCTGCTCCGTGCTGCCGCTTTTGGTTGGGCTGTCACAAGCGTCGGCATCGTCGGTGGAAGAGCAGAATTCATCCGAGCTTTCTAGCATCGCATAAGGGCTGGCTGAGCCAGAGCTGCTCTTTGCTGCAGATTCTTGTGTGCTGGGAAGGGTGAGGCCCAAGGTGAGGTTGGCAATGTCCGAGTTTTCGTCGGCTGCGAGGGAGAGTCTTCTGATCTTGGCGGCATTGTATGAGGAGCCCACGGAGCTAGGTTGCGAGGAGTATGCCGACATGGACCCAGAGATGTCGGATGGAGTCTCCGTCACCGAGTAGAAGAATCCAGATCGGTCTTGCATGTTCATCCAAGGCTGCTGAGACAGTTGCTGCTTCTGAGGAGTTTGCTGCAGTAGCTGATCACCACCCATCGATCCGCCGAGGTAAGGGTTGGACCGTGCGCTCGCAATGCTCTCGCTGCTTGCAGAGCTGCGGAACTGCAGAGGCGTCTGTTGCACAGCGGCTGTGCGTCTTCGCTTCGCTTCCTCCGTCAACAATGCGGAGCCGGGTGTGTTCTCGGGCAAGTGGACCGTCATGCGAGGAGGTGACATGAGAAAGTCCGTCGTCTGTTGCGAGAAGGCAGAGATGTCAAAGCTGGGACCGCCTGTTGTGTTTGAGTCGTCCTTGCTGTCGTCAAAGGAGGAGAGGCTCTGTGAACTGTTGTCTGAGGGAAGTAAGGGCTGAATGCTGTGTCGAAGCATCGCTGGGTCGCTCGGTGCTTGCATTTGGCGTTTTCCTAGTAGAGAGACTGCGTTGAAATCGAGAGCAGAGGCAAGAGAGTGACCGAAAACAGCAGGGGAGCCGAGAAGACCGTCTTCGCGAGCCGGCCTTAGAAGTTCACCGCCATTATTAAGGATGTGACCGTCCTTGGAGAGGAAGACTTGTGACATGTTGCTGGCGTGTGAGTGCGCAAGATTGGAATTTGACCCTTCCGGAGTTTGTAGCACTGAATCAGCCAGGCTGGCGGCGGAGCCAGTCGGAGACGGATATAGGGAAGAGTGGTTGGACAGGGTGAAAGACATGGCACTCATCCTGCTGAGAAAGTTTCTTAGCGAAGTAGATAAATGCCGATTGGTTTGTTGGCTCTAGCAAGATCGAGAGAGTCTCGACCAGCCGGATCTGATGTAAAGAATAGGGTCGCTTGACTACAACTGTTATTTCCACGTCGACTCCGTTTTCGAGGGGGCCACTAACGCCGCGATGTTGCTGTATTCTAGCTATCGAGAGAGGAGGCAGTTAAAGAGTGTTTTTCGAGTTGGCGAAAAAAAGAGAGCGTCGATTTCTGCAGCTTGGGCCCCGAGGAATGCGCAAGGTGTCGAGATGTATCTCTTGCGAATGTTGTGGGATCCGAGTTGACAGATGTTGGAGTGGAAGTTGGCTGCTCTGCAAAGAGAGAGGGAGTGAGAAGGGGAGGGAGGGAGGGGGAGTTTTGAGGGAGGAATTCCGGAATGTGAGCGAAGAAGGAAGGGGGAAACATTGGGGAATGTGGACTGCAAGCGTTCAGCACTTTAAAAGGGATGACAACGCATCGGATCAAGGCGCAGTGGCTGGATCTCACCTTCTTGCAGATTACGGAGCAGGGCTTCGTCCCAAAGCTCTAACGTCCAAAGATTGTATGTTGGGCCCCCGACAAGCTTCCCACAGAATCAGGCTAGGATGGGAGCGCACCGAGGCTCCGAAAGGCTTCTGGGCTTCTTGCAGTCGTGGGCTGCAGCCAGGAGGAAGGATAAAATCAGGCAAGAGAGCGAGGACGTCAATAAGGGCAAAGGTGAGTCCGGTTAGCTCCTTCTGAGGCCAGCAGAATGGCAAATCAGGGAGAGGCTTGTAGCTCTGAGTTAGACAAGGTTAGGGCCACTGCAGCATGGGAGGAGGCGGAGGAGGAGAAAGGAAGGACAGCTTCGATGGCGAGCTGATGCCAGCCAAGGTCGAAGATCTGCACCGCTGCGATCCAGATTTCAGGGGGTGATAGGCTCCACACGATACAAGCACTGCATGTACTGTACTTATTGATCCGAAGGGAAGCTCTGGAGTTGAGCAATATGGACGGCGGGAGGCGTCGGCCCAGCGAGGTCTGCGACGGAGGGGGGGAACAGTGCTTGGGCGAGTTCTGGACTTGGTAAGGCACTGCTGGGCGTACCTTTCAAAGGAGGGGCGAACAGAAGCATCTTTGGGTGTACTTGTATGCAACGGTCGGGGAGGGAAGGGATCCTGCGTTTGAAACTCATACATACTGTACACGTAGGGAAGGAGGTTATCCCACTATGTAATGATCCAGATGCTGTACCCTTGAGACGCACAAAGGGTGCAAGGCATCAGGCTTTTGTTTGGCACCACCGTGAGAGAGGAGGTGAGTAGTGATCGCAGCGTCCCTTCAGCACGATACCTTGACACGATCCAGGATCAGAAAAGGATGACCAATGTACGAGTATGTATGCACTGTCGAAATGGCTCAGGAACACATGACATGCGTTGGTATTATGCCATGTCGACCTCCCTACCCTTTCCTTGTTGGTGCTTTGTGTGTCTCCTTTGTCGGCGCTCCAAATCGATTTGATCGTCCCCTGTCCCGGCGTTCGGTACCATCCCTAAGGACACTCGGCATTGGTCCTACTGTACATATCCTTTGCTTCACTCCTTCGATCGGGGTGGGTCCCGCTACTGTATTCCGCCGCATCAATCGAGACCAAGCAGGGGCCCATCAAAGCCCTTCTTGTCCCTTGTCCGTTGTGGTCGAGTGCCACAGGTACAAGACCAATTGTTTATTAGTTGACCGTTGGGAGAGAGCGCGGTCTTACAAAATAAATAAGCATCTCGATTCGGTGCGTGCTCGTACTGTACATACACTCACTCACACCTTTCATTGACACCCGCACAGTCAATCCCTTGCAGGCGTAGCACTACCTGCCCACCCGACGTGTCTCCCATGGTCGTGTGAGTTGCATTCGGCCCCTGACCATCATTTCCACCGACACATGCTGAAGGTGGAAGCTTGCCCAGGTACATCGGGAAATGTGAAACTGTGGGACCATGGGGTCCACCTCCCAGAGTCACCACAGGTGAATCGGGCTTGATTCCTGGGCAGACTTGACCCCAACCTGTTCAGAAGGCGATCCTCGTGATTGAGTTGATCCTCAAAGCACCCAGCGACCGTTGAGGCCTTGCGCGATGTGCGTGTGTGTGTGTGTGTATATGAAGCTCTTTTCAGGAGTCGCGGCACATAAATTGAAAGGCCCAGCATCCCATCCATCCCCCTCGACAACTCTTTCGCTTTCTTCCTCGCCGTCAACAAGCACAGGCTTTGCGCTCTGAATGGCATGCGAACTCGAGTAGAGGAGAGAATCCGAGCGCCGACTCCGTTGTGCTTCAGCTGGTCTTTACAGGAACGAGGTCCCGAGCACCACCTTCCCATGGTGCGGCGACCCCTGCACTTCTGACGAGCTCTAATAATTTACCATCGTTTTACTCCCACCCTGGGAGGACTTCACGCCGAGTCGTCCCGTCACACGGCCATCGACCTCCTGGAGCGTCAGGCAAAGGCGGCAAAGGGCAGATTTATGTAATGTCGATCATAGTGCATACACACCCCTGCGTCCAATGCCGTCTCGACGCCAGAAAAGTGACTTTCTGACAAGATTTTACCCGCTGAGGATCGACAAAAATCGATGCCTTTTGGAAGCAAATCAATCGATCCATCAAACCCCCCACCCACCGCAGCAGCCTCATTCGGTGTGCTCGTGCATGCATGCTTGTTATCTGTTCGACATTGTTCATTGATTCATCACATTCGCCTGTGGCTCGAGAGGAACGCCCTGACCTTGCTCTGGGAGGACGTCTTTCCAAGACGGGTAGGTCCTTTGCAGACAGTCCAGGTCGAGCTCCGGCCAGCGCTGAATGATGTTTATGAGCTTGTGGAAGATGAGCTGGAAATGGGTACCAGAGTCTGTCAGCGCTGATCCTGGTGATTCTGTGAGCCAAAATTCTGTCCAACTCACCTCGTAACCAAAGTCAGAGATGTGGAGCCTGCCGGACACCACAGATGGTGGTCAGCATCAGGTTGTGGTCGAGAACAGCAGCCTTTCAGCGAGACACGGTCAATCCGGAACGCACCCATCCTCAGCTAATAGCGGCCGCAACGTGCCAAAGTGCTTGCCGGCAATGTCCTCGAATGAGGAAAACAGATCCATTGCAACGATATTTGGCGATTTGCGCGCATCGGCGATTGCGAGGACGGCCTCGACGTACGTCCTTGTGATCTCGCGTCGCCGAGAATTGCCAACGAGCTCGGTGGCGGGGATCAGGGCACCGGGAGTGATCAGTACAATCTTCGTATCCGCTCCTGCGTTTTCAAGAATGATATCGATCACTTGCTCCAGATTCTGACGAAAGCGTGCCAATGGGACCTGTATACGTGGCCAACGAGTGCTCAGAGGCCGCGGTCATTATCACGCATAGGAGGGAGATGTACACACATGCTGCCTGTGGCCTTCGACTGCAGCATCGTTCGAGCCGAACCAGATGGTGACCAGTCTGACTTTGCCCTTGCTCGTTTCTGACTGTTGGGAGTCCTGGGGCGGGAATATCCGTGGCGCGAGAACGAGTGCTTGATCTGTGGTGTAGCCTGAGCATCACACAGCACAGCAAAGCCCACATCTTTCCCTTCAGCAAGTCGATGATCAGGCAAAGAGATATCCAAGGCTCACCCGAGAAGCCGCGGTTGACTACATCGTACACGCGAGAGAAGTGCTGCGACAGACGATTGACAAACCCGCCTGGCCGACTGGCAAATTCGGTTTGACTGTCTCCAAACAGTACTAAGACATCGTTCAGCGATCCCATGTTCCAAATTTGATGCAGAGAAGGTTCAACACTTGACCAATCCGATTTTCAGAGCTCTCAGCAGCAGCTACTCTTCTGACCTCCTCTCGTCTCTGACGCTCTGACTTGGAGCAGATGGCTGTCTTGGAGAAGTTCTTTGTGGCCTGTGCTCAAGTGTTGTTTCGAAACGCTCCGAGCGCCGAAAATTCGCGAATCCACGGGCTGGCTGACGGCTTGTGTCGTGTGAGCCTTGAAATCCCCAGCATCTACCTTCTTATCGATACACCGACCTGTCATTCATCGCAAGGAGCCACTCTCTTACCAAGTCGAGCGACTGAGGAACCTCAAGCATCATGACCATCTGCGCTCGTCGAGGCTGCGGCTTTGACTTTGACGCCAGCACCAAGGCCTCCAGCTGCTCGTACCACCCTGGCCGGCCCGTGTTCCGAGACCAGTCCAAGAGCTGGTCATGCTGCGCCGACATCAACAAGCCTGTGCTCGACTTTGACGATTTTGTGGCCATCAAGGGTTGCCAGACTGCGCCTGAGCACACGGACGAGAAGCAGCCGATGCCTCCGGAGCCGAACAAGGCTGGAGGGGCAGAGTCGGTCGATGGCGCTGCGGGACCAGGAGCAGCAGCTACGAAGGATCGGACGGAGGCGATCCCTGCCGCGCTTACGGGCGCCTCTCTACAGGCTGCACAGAATGCACAGCAGGCGAGAGCGACGGCAGGAGGGGCTGCAGCGGTCACCGCAGACGCTGCTGCTCGGGAAAAGGAGGAGGACGAGGAGGATCCGGAGGATGCCGTGGTTGCGGAAGGCGCTGAGTGCAAGCGTACGGGATGCAAGACGAAGTTTGAGGGAGGCTCGCGCCAGCGGTCGGAGGAAGTGTGCAGACATCACCCCAAGCCTGTAAGCATGTGTGCTGTTTGTTTGCGGACACGTTGGGCGGTTCAGCTGAACATCTACTCTTCCTCTCGTGCGCTAGGCAATTTTCCACGAAGGATCAAAAGGCTACAGTACGTCCTCAAGTGCTCTCAACTCCTCCATGCCATGCCGCTGACACGAATCTCTCTTCCTATGTCAAGTCTGTTGCAAGCGGCGAGTCCTGGAATTTTCCGAATTTTTGACGATTGGTATGTACTGATAGAAGATCATGTTTCCCTTCTGAGATTCCATTGCTCAATCCTGCTCAACCTTTCACAGAACCCTGCACGACTTCTACGAAGGGGCATCTCTACGTTGGACAACCAAAGCAGACTGGTGCGACGGGCGAGGAACCCACCGAATGTCGGATGGACCACTACGAGACTCCGGCGGACATCAGGCTTACCGTATATGCAAAGGGTGCGGATATGGACAAGAGCAAGATTGCAATGCAAGACGATTCGGTAAGTGTCGTTTTGCAGAGGGCTCCAGGATTTTCAAGCATGCTGAATACACGTTGGGCTTGCCGATACAAGGTACACTTTTCGGTCTGGCTGCCTCCACTGCCGACCTCGTCAAACACGAATGGACGGAGATTTGAGCGCAAGCTGGCACTGTTCTCCAACATTGACACGGCGTCGTCTTCGTACACGGTGACCAAGTTCAAGATTGACCTGATCTTGGTGAAAAGGGCAAAAGGCGTCAGTTGGCCCTCGTTGGAGCGGTCGGACCGAGTATTTGGGTACGGAGTGACGTTTGGGCGTGCCCAAGATGCGCAGACGAATGGAGGGGTGACTGCCTCGGAACGGTGAAGCCAATGGTATGCCAGTTGTCCCTCATGCCGATCAGCATTTTTAGTGAAGTCGTGTCACACACACGCATTGCTTCTTGATCCATGATTTGAAGCCGTGCGTCAGTTGCATGAGAGAGTTCAAAAAAGAGAGCTTGTTGTCTGTGCCGCGTGAGACTCGCGTCAATGGGGTCACAGCGGTAGATGTTTGGGTGGTCTGCACCGCATGAAGCCCCGCTGGAGGCGTCGCATGTGTCGAGGTCATGCCAAGTGGGGGAGTCTGACAGAAGACCTGGCTAGAAGCACACACACACCCAACCCAGTTGCTTGGACAAGGTGTCACCTCATCTCAGTTTCCAGCGAGAAGCTCTCACAACACACTCTCCATCTTGGTGACAGCAGCGGGCACTTGTGTATCTCACAACAGAGAGCTTCAAGAGCGAGGGAATAGGTGAGTCGACTCTCTGGTAGTAGCCTGCCTATGCGATGCGGGGGCTCCTCCGCCTGTCCCAGGTGCTGGCTGACTGGCGTGCGTGCGTGCGTGCGTGGTGACTGACAATCAACCAAGAATCTCTCTCTCTCTCTGCCACTTTGCACAGGAATCTGCGTTGCGTCAAGACTTGCCTTTCGACCTTTTCGCTTTCGAGACATCTCTCTCTTTCTTCCCCTCTGTCTACTTCTTCTTCACCCCTCCTTTCTGCTTCGGATCTGCACTCCATCTGACGCACTTCACGACGCTGCAGCAGCACCATCTCCCACGACTCTCCACAGCATCACCAGGCAAGGTAACGGGCGGAGCGGTGCGCACGGTCTCCCTCTGTTGCTCAAGCTTCCACTCAACATCTCGGAAAGAGAGACGCTCCTGCCGCTTGTAAGGTAAGGGCATGGCAATCTTCTCTGGCCTCAGATCCAAACGCGGAGGACGCCGAGAATCCATCTTTGGCAACTCAGACGAGCAGCCCACCAACCCGAAAGCCAACAACTACGCAACCTCGCCCCACAGCGCAAACGCAACCGACGTCCTCGGCGACTCCCCTTCCTTTGCCTCCCGCACCACACGTCCTCCCTCTGAATCAACCTCGCTCCGCAACCAAACCTCGTCCTCCAACATGCTCAGGCTCTTCGGATCCGGAAAACGCTCGGCCTCGACCTCCCACCACGACGGTCCACCACACTCGGCCACTTCTTCCTCCAAGGGCGAGAAGCGCAACGTCAGCAGCAGCGCAAGCGACGCTGGACATCGCACCTCCCGGGCTGCCAGTCACTCTACCGCCCGGCCCGGCAACAATGGCCATGCTGGAGGTGGAGTCTTTTCTCAGAACAACGGCAGCACGGCCGAATCGCTGTCATCCGCCCCTGCTGCTCCTCGCCCCAGTGACTTGTTCGCTGGCAAAGGAGTCAACTGGGACGAGCTCAAGCTTGCCGGCGGCTCTGTTTCGACGAGCGACACCAAGCGCACGGACGAACTGCAGAACTATCTCAAAGCGTGAGTGTCTCATCACTCCGGCCATCCTGACCTTCCACGATATATGCTGTAAATCACAACACATATCTGACATACTCTCTTTCTTTTGCCTTCTTTTGACCTTCCTCCAGACGACGCCAATGGATCCCCACCTTCAAGACAGACAGTAGCGCAGCGGATGGAGACAAACCACCCGCTAACCTGGAGGAGGTCTCCTTCGGCGGCGCACCAGCGGCTCCAGCTGGCCTCATGACGCTCAAAGATCTCGAAGCCTCTCACGACCGCAAACAACGACTGCTCTCCGATCTGCCCATCTCCTCCGGCTTCAACGCCGGCGCCGGCCCCGCCAGTCCCATCGCGGGCGGATCAACCAGCGGCAGTTCCTCCAAGCCAGCACTCGTCTCCAGACCGAGCCAGAGCAGCTCGATCCGGGGTGTGCCCGACTTACAACCGGCGCGTAACCAGTCCTTTCGGCAGAGCCCCTTTGTAGGGGGCGCGCTCACACAGTCTGGTTCCAACTCTCAGATCAAGAATAACACTACCACTGCCACTACCAACACCTCTTCTACATTGCAGAGGACCGTGTCGCCCACTGGCAGCACTACGCTTGGCTCTCCCCTGCGGAGCGACAAGGCTCCGCTCTCGCCCACGCGCAAGCCGGCGCCCTCTGCCGCGAGCGCATTGCTGGATGCAGGCAAGACCAACGGCAACGGAAACGCGACCACCACCCCAACAAAGTCAGTCGACACCGTATCTGCGCCTCCTCGCAAATCCTCCGTCGCAGGTCCGCTGATGAACGGAGCCGGAACACAAGATAGCGGTTCATCAGGAGCGACGGTGACACCTTCTCCCGCTGGCCTTGCTGTACCTGCGCTCAGCGAGGCAGGTGGAGAGGCTTCGACGCTTGCATCGACTGCGACGAGCGATGTCGCTGCGACGGCGCCCAGCTCTGCCTCGGCCCGGGTCCGTCCCTCGATGGACTCGACCACTGGCTTTGCGACGCCCGAGGCCAGATCGGAGGCTGCCCATGCGGAGCAGACGCCACGTGCCGGCTGATGGATGGTCATCATCAGGACCGATGATCATAGCTTGGGCCATCAGCACATCATTCAACATCTAGTCCATCCGAACACAAAGAACAAAACAGTCTCTTGTCTTCCCACCCAATCTGCTCCTCACTCCCCCTTCAATCTGGCGATACCCTCGAATCTCTTCTGCTTTCCCTCTGCTTCATCTTCTTTTCTTCTTCTACCTTCCACTCTCCCTTCTCGATCTCCTTTTCACCCTTCGCTCTCTCTCTATCTGACTCTTTGCTGTCTTTCTCCTTGATCGAACCCCTTGTCAAAGATCCCCGACTCTCGTTGTGCCCTCTCTCATATGATATCTTCTTCTTTTTCCCAAATCCTTTCCCTTGGTTCTGTGAAGTGTGTTTGTGCTTCCTCACTTGTCTAGAAGACCAAAGGGGAAAGACGTGTAACAAGACCACCGGAACTCGTATAGATTATAGTGGTCAAGGAGCGGAAAGGATCCATCGACCTCAAGGTAAAAGGGAAGCACGAAGAAGAGTCTGACCAAGATTGGCC
>LAXH01000039.1:59463-108753 GCA_001006505.1 Tilletia horrida
CAAGCCCAATTCTGGACATGAAACACTGCCGAGTCACTTCTCTACGGAAGATCCGAAGGCCAAGCAAGAGAGAGCAGAGGGATGGCCCCCTTTGCAACAGCTCGCCCTGGAAGGCGCAAGGCACACGCACACACTCACACACACAGCCCCCTAAATCGTCATCTGCTCCTTCCTTCCCACGCTGCTCCAGCCTCTACAGTACCATGTTGCGATATCAAAGGCGCAGGGAAAGAAGATAATAATAATAATGTTTGCGAGGCTTGCGTGATGGCGCCAAAGAAAACCTTGTTCTCCATCTTTTTCTTCTTCCTTTTTCCTTGTCCAAGTTCCTGGCGCCTGATGTGAAGATGCGGAGGTTTACACCCCGAGCCTAATAACCCACCGCTCTGCTCTTCGGGGGGCTGGAGTGACTGAGCCTGGCCCTCCGTCGGACGTTCGTTCCGGCAGACCCCAGAAGGGTGATGCAGGCCATGCAGCCCAGCCACTCCTCACTACAGTACAGTACATACTGCGAGGCCAACGCACTCAGCAGGATCATCCGCAGCTACCTCAATTTAGCAGCGAAAGTGCCTGCAAGATTATGCACCAACGCACGGCTTCCTCCCTGCGATTTTCCCACCGTGCACTGACTACTGCTCGACTGCTGTTGCAAAGAAGATCATCCCTTTTTCGAATGCCGGTTGCGGGAGAGCAGGCGCTCGACGAGGTGGGATGCGCAAAGGTTCAAGTAGCAGCATGTTGAACTTATCATTCAGCAATGAACGGTACCGTGGGGCTTTGTGTGTACGAGTATGTACTCTGATGTGAACACCGAGACATCCTTGTTCTTGTGCAGTGCGGGGGGAACGGACCGGTCGGAGCTTGGGGCCTCTTGGGGCAGCACCATCAAAGACGCGTCAGCTGACTCAAAAAAGGTTTTGAACGAGTTGGAGGCGCGGCATGGACCTGAGGCGGAAGAGCTTGGCAGGAACCCCTCTCCCGGCCGCGGCACGAAACGTCTGCACGCGCTCTCGCCTCGCATCACCCGCCTCGCGCGTCGCGTCGCGTTCACGTCACAGGCCGGGGCACAGGTTCACCTCGTCCCCAGCAACATTTCCCACGCCCATCCTGCTGCTCATTCTGCCGTCCTATCACAGGGGCCCAGCTGACTCTCTTCAAGCTCTGCACAAAGCATCCTTTCGCAACTCCCATAGATAACGTGACCGTCCATCGTGCTCACATATGCTCACGTTGACCATGTCACCTTATCGACACATGATGGAGAGAGCTGTCGCACACCAGCATCCGCACAAATGTGACGATCACTCATATCCGCCAGGATCGTCCAATTCCACATCTACCATGCATCCCTGCATGGAATGACAGTTGCGCCTACCAGCATCCCGCCCGCTTGCAGCGTCAACATGGAAAGGCTTGCTCACCGGCTAGGCTATGAATTGAGGGGGGAAAATTTTTGGGTCGCCAAATCTCGAACCTTATCGCTTTTTGCGGTGTTCAAAGAATCTGAACCTTCATCGGAGAAGGGTAATAAGCTGCCCTTGGTCTTGATAGGAGGATGGGCATTCGAAGTCCTGGGCCCTTGGATTTGAAATCAGTCACGTCTCTCAGGTCCGGGAGGGGTGCTCAAACCAAAAAATCAAGCTCCGGTGATGGAGATAGGGTCATGCGCCCGTCCGATGGAGGGCCGGCCCAAGCGAATGCACGGCGACGGGCTCCGAGTATGCTTTGATTCGAAATATGTATTCGCGAGACCGACCCCGAATGATCCTTGGCTTCTCGTTCGTTTTTCAGCCCTTGTTGCTTTGCTGCTCTCCGTTGTCGACTGACTCCTACGCCGCAGCCGCGTCTGCTGTAGGCTCGTCTCCCCGCTCATCCCCACTCGACCCAAAGAGCGAGTCTTCCAGCCTCTTTCTCCACTCCGCGTCGAGCCACGCACTCACAGCACCAAGCGCAACCCGCAGTCGGACCTTGGACTCCCGCGTCTGTGCAGCCGTCTCTTGCGCATCTGTCGAGTCTGGTGGAGCTGCGGAGTCAACATCCATGTCGTCCCCGTCCCCGTCCCCGTCGGCGTCGTCGTCCCTTTGCGCCGAGAGCGTGCGAGCATAGGAGCGGCCAAGTGTGCTCGGAGCCCCCGCAAACGCATCCTTGTCGTTGATGGCTTGCACTTTGCTCTGTAGCAATGCGAGTGTCTTGGTCCGGTTGAAGCGAAACACGCTCATCCCATTGCCGATCGCTACCGACAGAAACATTTCATCAGTAAGAACTCAAGGGACAAGTAGAAACATTTCAGCCTCTTGCAGATTCAGTGACAGAAACTCACAGTGACTGTCACAGATTCTGTGCATAGCATCCGTGCCAGCTCGAGAAGCTCCCAACTTGGTGATATCTGCCCAAACACCCTCTTCCTCAAGCAGCTCCGGCCCCTCCTCGTCCGGCTCGCTCTGTCGATTCTTGCCCTTTGCACTTTTACCCTTTCCCCTTTGCGCTGCTCCATTGTTGGTCGGCTTGGCCGCCGCAGCTGCCGTCACTCGCTCGTTGTGTTTGTGCGCCAGACGCCGGAAGGCTGCCATGGCGAGCTCGTCGAAGAGGTCATCTGCGGGTTGGAATCGAGCGGGCCCGGATTCCTCGGACTGGATGCACTCAAATATTCAGCGTGCGATCCCAGCATTGTGACCGATGTCGAATCAGGAACCACTCACAGGTGCTACCAGGCTCAACAAGGGGATGAGCAGGAATACAGGGTCGACCGGCACGAGCATGTGGACCGCTCCATCTTCACGTGTCCCGATCTCCTAGCGTCAGCCTCACCTTAGTGGCAGAAGTAAAAGAGAGCCATTCCTGACTCACCTGAGATGACCTGCCCCGTGAATTGAGGTTTTGGACGGCGGAAAGTCGACCTCGTAGCAAACTTCCACCCCGCATCCTTCTCCTCTTCCTCCCCGATCTGCGTCTCCTTGACACCATCCACCTCCATCTGCTGCTGCTGCTGCTGCTGCTGCTCCGCCGCTTCCTTCTTCACCGCATATCTCGCCTGCGCCTCTGCCTCTCTCTTCACCCGTGCCTCAAGCTCCGCAGCAAGCTCGGCTTTCTGGGCTGCTTTGGCCGCTGCCGACCCTGGCACGGGCGTATGGATCGCACCCGTGCTTCCGACGAACCACGATCGCTCCACGGCATCCGGTCGGATCATGTGCAACTCCAACAGACCGTCCAGTTTGGAAGCTGGGTCCAAGTTCAACTCGGCCAAGCCCGGGATCGAACTCGAGCCTGCCGGTTTCTTGCCCGCTTTGGACGACTCGTCGCGCTGGTAGAGGGCGTAGTAGGAGGGTGCGCCTGAAGATGGGTGCGGAAGGGAGAGGAACCGATGTCGGACTGCTGGTGCGTTTGCGATTTGGAGACCGTCTGGAAGGCCCGTGGAAGCGTCGTTGGAATCTGAGAAGATGGCAGAGGAGTCTCCGCTCGGTAGTGGTGCGACCACGCTCGAGGGTCCGAGGAGGACGATCGGCCGTGCTCCGGCAGGGAAGATCGGGCTCGTCAAAGGATGTGGTGGCTCTCTACGGTGGACAGAGGAGAGAACACTGCATCAGTACAAAGGCATTCTCACAAGTCTCTCTGAGCTTGGGATAGTGGCAATGCACGAAGCGGCAGATCACGGCGACAAATAGCCATCCACAACGTCTGTCTCTTCCGGGACTTGAGCTGTGACAAGGACAGATGCCAAGGATCAAACGCCCTATGAAGGTTTCATTGCATTGTGATGTGCATGGCTGGAGAGATGCCGACCGCGGATTGCGGGAGGGGCCATACATGCTTCGCATCAAGTGGAGAGACATTGCAGGGGAGGTGGTGCTCACGTATGTGCTACCGCTTTTCTGGCCATCTCCAGTGCGCCATCTTTCGTCGCGTTGCCTGCGAGTCAGAGGTGATAGCAGTATTCAGCTTCATGTTCGGAACGTCATACCTACGGGCTTGGATGCTCACCTCCAATAAATCCGCTCTGGTGTACGAAGATGCAACCCTCAATGCCAGTGATCTTCGATAGGGCATCATCTCGGATTCCACGCCATGGTTCTGGAAGGGCCTTCCTGCTGACAAAGCTGTCGGCATTGATAGGTACCGCTTGCACACGCCACTTGCCCGACTCATCCGGGTATACGACGTAGAAGACTCGTTCCGACTGCGGGATGGCAAGGTCGCTCTCGAGCTGGAACAGGTGGTCCTTCCACGATGCAAACTCGTCAAAGACGAGAATGCGGCCCTGAGCATCGCCGCCGGTCACAGTCTTACGTGCGTCGAGAGCCTTGACCACGATGTCGCGAGCAGGGAGCCATGCCTCAAAGGTGTCATCCACGCGCTCAAAGAATTCGGTGCCTGCCATCGTGCTGGCGCGCTCGAAACGCGCGTCCTGATCCGCCGAGGATGTAGGTTGGTTCCATCTCGGATTGGTGTGGCCGACTCTGGAGGAGAGGTCCGTCTTGTTCTTGTACAGCGGCTGGCCAGCAGAAGCAGGAAACTGCGAGATGCCATTGTCGATCGCGTCGATGCCTTGGACAAAGTCATCGTACAGCTTCAGGTGCAGAAGCGCGATTCGGGCATCGTCCTGAGGCAGCTTGAGATGAGCTGCGAGGATCTGAGTTCCGAAATGCTTCCAGACAAGACCTGCGCTGCTGAGCTTGATAGAGTGCTGTGCATCAAAGGTCTCCTCGAATCCGCGCTGGTGGTGGTCGTAACGATGTCTGGCGGGGTCGTACTCTGCGCCAACGTCGACGACGATGGTACCCTGGTCAATCACAGCTTGGTCGCGTGTGCGGATAAGGGGAAGGCTCTGGTACTGAGGCAGCTTTCTGAGCATGTAGACCGCCAGAGCTTCGTCGGCTGTGTGATCAGATGGTACATATCCTTACTCGTCAGCACTTCCCGATCCAGCATGAGCAATAATATGAGCGTACACTCACCATGATGGGTGCCGCTGTGATTCGGTTTACAAAAGAGATGAAGAGGCGTCAATGACTGTCAGATGGTCATGCTCAGTGAGATGCAAGGCTCACCTGTGCGTGATGATGTTGTTGCTGCTGCTGCTTGAACTGGACATGGTGGACGCAAACGCTCTCTGAGGGACGCAGTCCAAGGCGCGTGGGTGAGAAATGGCTCTCACAGAAAGGGCGGAGCGAGTGAGAAGTTGGCGCGGTACAGTAAGTACTTTGACGAACATGCACTGGTGATGGCTGTTGCCTTAGTCCGAGAAGAAGCGCGCTTCTCGAGGTCTTAGGGTTCTCGCCCTTTGTGGGGTGGGGCGGCCCCCGTAAAGTGAATGCGCCCCGGTCGGGGCCCAGGTGGACGATGTGAGAGAGCCATGAGAGCTGCCTGCTGCGTGGTGCAGCAGCTTCGGCGCAGAGCATCGACAACGCCATGACTGGGTTCTGAGCACATAGCGGTGCGCCTCGATGCCTTTGCTCTCTTCTGACTCTCCCCCGACCCGGGCTCAAAAGTGAATGCAAGACTCGACCTGACTGACAGTCTTGCGTGTCGAACAGGTGTGAGGCTTTTTCCCTTTGTTCTCTTGTGAACACTTTCTAAGCCACAGTACCCTTGGGACTGAACTAGACCCACGCCGGCCTGGTGAGCAAAGGCCCAGCAATCACGATCTCCGCTGCAGGTGCACTTACCCTCACTTGCTCGTACATACTGTACACAGCCATAACAAACTTCCTTTCTCCCATCGCAGTGAAGCTTCATGCTGCCCTCGGTGTTGAGTTTCGGTTCCAATATGGCTCCCGAAATAACCGCCCCTTCCCGAATTGAAGGTTTTGGCCCAACCAAAAGAGAAGCTTTGGGGATTGGCCGAGCCAGGAAGGACAAGACCAAGCCAGCCAGTGATGATCGGCAGTCGCGCCGTGACGAACTTGCTTCCCACCTCTGGGAAGACACACAGTATGTGTGTCATAGAAATCAGTCGACATGACAGAGAGCCAGGCGATGATCGACCAGAATGGTCCGCTTTTACGTGAGCGCGATGCACCGTGCAGCATGCAGGAACCAACAAGCGCGCTCTTCCAAAATCGACAGACAGCATTGCGCCCGACACCTTGAACTAGCTCAGCACGCGTGCCACACAAGAGAGAGCTTCCCTACCCGGCCTCGAGAGAACACACGCCGCTTGCTGCCCGACAGCTACTGTGTGCATGACCTCGGCAGACAGGCATGCATGATGGTCGGTGCGGATGCAATGCTTGGGGCAAGGGGAATCCCTTGTGTCCCGAACGGGAGCAGTGAAAACAAAAATTCGAGGTTTCACTCACCCTTCGTCTGGCATCTCACCGACCAAGTCCGCTCCTTCGCACCCGTCAGTCTGAGAGTACTCCCAGAAATGACAGGCATTGCCCGTTGGGATCGCAGCGGATCATTCTTTGAAGGTATCAACCACTGAAACCAAGCATAACCAGGTCTCATCCATCCTCTCCCAGACACAGTCCAGCTCGCGGGAGCATCTCTGAGGAAATGGAACTTTTGGGATCGCAGACAGGGTCCCAGAGTACAGTAAAGTGAACTTCTTCCAGGAGGTGCACCACGGGAACCTGGCCAGTCTCAGCATTTCTCATCTTGCAGATCCCGACTCCCTCATATAAGGACAGGCAACTGTCTCATCTCGGCAGCTCTTCCCCCCAACTTCCCTTTTTGTTGGTCTGTCGTCATCCTTTGCGGGCCCCTCCTCCTTCTCTCAGACCTCAGACCTTCCCCTCACTTCTGGGTATACTCGTATTGTGTCTTACAACTGACTTCCAGCTTCCCGTCGATCTAGATCCAGGAAACAAAGTTCGCCTTGACCTGCTCACTCCCTTACCATCACACACTCTTTCGTACCATTTTCATTCACACCTCCCGCCTACACACCAGAGGAAGCAACGCGCACGCAGCTACCATGACCGAAGCTGGATTCATCTACACCTCGCTCGCCTTCGTCTTCCGCGCCGCCTGGCCAGGTAGCGACGCGTCCTTCGACTACTTCTTCACTTGGGACCCGCCCCACTCGCCCTGGTCATCCTTCCCGTCTGTTGCATTCACCCTCGTCGGCTATCTCGCGACCATCTTCGGCCTCCGCGCAGCCTTCAACAAGGGCATCCTGACGCGCCCCAACCCCAACTCGCGCCAGCTCAAGACAATCTTCCTCCTCCACAATATTGCCCTCTCTCTCGGCAGCGCTCTCTTGCTCGCTGCGATCATGGAGGAGATCTTGCCAATCTGGCTTGGAAAGGGCTTCTTCACTGCCATCTGCGCAAAAGAGAGCTACACGGGCACCGCCAGACAGCTCTACCTCATCAACTACTTCTTCAAGTTCTGGGAAGTGAGTCAGCTGCATCTCTTCCAACAGCACATATATGCGCATACGCATACTGACCCTGTGTCCCCGCATCGTCTCATAGCTGCTCGACACTGTCTTCTTGGTGGTCAAGAACAAGCCTTTGACTGGTCTCCACGTCTTCCACCACTCCGCTACTGCCTTCCTCTGCTTCACCCAGCTCCACGGTCACACCAGTGTCCAATGGGTCGTCATCTGCCTCAACTTGGCCGTCCACACCGCCATGTACTCGTGAGTCATCACCGCATACATGCTCTCTCGAAAAGGTCCATCTATGCATGTGACTGACGCGTCCGCTCTGTCCTTTAATCAGGTACTACGCGCTCATGTCTTTGAAGGTCCCTTGCCCCTGGAAGCGCATGGTTACCACTTCCCAGATTGTTCAGTTCATTCTGGACATTGGCATCATCTAGTGAGTCAAAATGTGCTGCTGAGCAGAATGGGACCTGCAGCGAGCTGACCTAGCATTCGTCTGGTCTTCTCTTGCACAGCTTTGCAACTTACAAGTTAGTCCCATTCTCTCCTGAGCGCCATAGCCCACTTTCAGCGATTGCTCACAAAGTCACTTCTTCTTTTGCTACTCAGCTACTTCGTGTCCACGTACGCGCCTGCCGTTCCCCACTTTGGCAAGTGCGCAGGAGAGGAATCTGCTGCCGTCTTTGGATGCATCATCATCAGCTCTTACCTCTGGCTCTTTGTCGACTGTGAGTACCTCTGCCACCCCGCTGCGGCGCGTGAACGACGGGCCGCTGACATGCTCATCTTTTGTGCGTATCATGCAGTCTACCAACGCACGTACTCCAAAAAGGCTCCCGCGAAGATCCAACGCGCGGCCATCGTCGCGGCCGAAAAGGCCTACCAGACTGACGGACTGGCCACCCCTGCGGACCAGGAGGCCGACTACACTGCCGCCGCGGATCGCAAAATTAAGTCATAAACGAGCGGTGGGTACGCCGGGCGGAGGTTCGGCCTTGACATGGACAATTCAACTACCTCCACCCTCAGAATTCCCTCGGTCACAACGGTGCCAAATTCGTCAGGCCCTCTCAACACTTGTCGAAACCAGACCTTTCAACTGGACGAACGGCACGGCCTCGTTTCTCACACCGGTACATAGTGTACATATTTTTCTTGAGGTCTCCTCCTTTTCCTTCCTGCAACATATTCTCGTTCGCAAGAGAGCGGGTGAATGCGCGTGTTCTTTCGCTCGCCGTTCTCGTTCAGGAGACGATCAGGCCAGCATGGACCCAACCTTACTGTGCCTCCTCACCGTCAGAATCTCATTTCGCTTGCAAGATCAGAAAAGCCGAGCTGACCGTCCGTCTCATACCTCTCTGCGCGCTTCATCTATATTTACCGCTGTCAGCCCCCCTCTCATTTCAGCGCGCGGAAGACACATTCAAACGCGTCTCTATCAATACAACTGTACGAGGAGGCGAATTGCAAGCAAAGTCCACGCGCATCTGTGAGTTTTGTTTTGGGCGGCGGGCATGAGCTTGAACTTCGAACGCGTGTTTTGCCTCATCTCGTGTCCTTCTAACGATGACCGATGCAGGCTCGCCGTGTTTTGATCGCAAGTTTTGCGAGGATCCGGTGTTGCGCTAGCCTCTCATGCGTTGTGCTTAAGAACATGTGTGCTTTGCATACCGAGTGCCTCTCTATCATTCCCTTCTCACTTGACCACGCTTCTCTTCGGTGACAAGCTCTGTTGGTCATCGTGCATTTGACTTCACTAGCCACGAACCTCGGACGAACATAAGCAAGAGTCATCAGGTCGACCTGCTCACGCAGCAAGGTTCGCCTCTTTGCCTCCTCCGACTGTCGTGATCTGCACTCCTTCTGCGTTCCTATACAAACACACTCTTTCACACAGGTCCGTCCTATCAGACACATCACCTTCTCTCTTCCCTTGCGGCATACATCGCCAAGCGATTCCTTCATCCGCCATCCCTCCTCGCACACGCCCTCAACATGGCGGAGACTCTCCTTCTTTCAACGCCTCCAACCGCCGGCTCAACAGACCGAGCCAACTCTGCTATCAGCTTCGCCGATCAATTTGCACCTGGTCGACGTTCCGCCACGCTTCCACGTAACCTACTGGACCTAGGCAGCATTAATGACACTCGTTTCCGTTCTCAATCGAGCGGACCAGAACTCCATTCTCACACTGGATATGATGGCACTCACCACCGGACGAGAGCCACACCACATCGAAGCCCGCTTGCGGCAGAGCTGCCCGAGCTCATGATCGACGGTGGCGCTCAAGAAGAGAAGGCATCTTCCAAGTTCAATGCGTTCAAAGCCTCAAGTCGTTCCATAGGTGTCAAGCTGAAGAAAATCCTGTCAGTATTGGTGCAAGGGATGCTTGAATCGCTTCGACGGCTGCGCATCACTGATCTTGATCGACTTCATCTCTGAGACAGGCTCAACAAGGGCAAACTTCACACTCTGAAAAGCGACGGTGGCGAGAGTCCCCGCGGATCATCCGAATACGATACCTCAAACTCTAGCAGCAACGTTTCGAGTGGCCACAGCGTCGCAACCGCCGCTACGACGAGAAAAAGCACAAGCTTCAGCCGCAGCAGCACCTTTCGTTGGAACGGAAGCAACGCTGGCTCAGCAAGGAAGGAGTCCAGTCTGCGTCAGATATTTGAAGTCAGAGACAGCGCAGACATCCTCCGACCATCATTTTCAATCCGTCGACCCAGCACGGCGAACTCACTCGGCGCACAAAGCAATCTTTCCGTGCCTTCTTCACCGCCAGCGCTCAACAACTCGAATAGTTCCTTGGCACCACCTCCTTCTCCCGAAATCACTTCCGAGTCAGTGGCCGCCAAACGGAGCTTTGGTCGCAAGGCAGGCGCCAAGAGCCTTCGTGCACTGGCCAGCCTCAGTCGACTGCGGGAGCCGCCGAGCAGCTTGCCTTGGAAATCTGGCGTTTCTCCGACGAAGCCTTCTGTCAAGCGAACAATCGACGAGATCACCCCGTGTCCTTCCCCAGTCGCCACCTCGCCCACTCGAGTCGCATTCCCGACCGAGGGCATCGAAGAACCGACGAACAACTTTTCCGCGGTCACTTCGCCGGCTCGCTCACGTCGCACCCGCGCCGATTCGCGCGCTCGGTCCTCTCGTCGCCGAGTCCCATCCAATGCTTCCTCAGCAGGTCGGGCCAGAGCGACTTCTCGTGCGCCACCTCCATCGCTGCCCACCATCGTCGACACGAAAACGTTCCGCATGTCAGAGCGAGACAGCTGGATCCATATCGAAGATGTCGACCAAGTCAAGACCTCACGCCGCAGCGAGGATGTGAACGTTCCCGAAGCTGGCAACGAGAGTGCGAGAACGGGGACAAAAGCAAGCACACCTGCTTCTCCGCCGTTGCCGACCCTACCAACCTTCTCTTTCACGCCACCGATGTCGAAGCTCGTCGAGAGGACTCATAGCATGCAAGGAGCTGGCGTGTTACCTCCTCCACCACCTGCATCGCCCTGTACGCAGTACCGCTCGTCTGCAACTCCGTCGTCCATATTGCTGCCACCGGGTCTGGGCACATGCATACCATCTCTCAAGGTCTCCACAGCTTCGGAAATCTTCTCAACTCAGTACTTTCAGCCTAGTCCTGGTCTATCGTACAGCTCTGCAAGCGCTCAAGGCACGATCCACATCCTCACCCCGCAGATTTCCAACGAGATGCTCCGTCATCAGATATCTCATGACTCGCTTCCATGCCCACCTCGTGCAAAGCGGGCGCGTGCAGGAACCGCATCATCTCGCGCTTCATCCAGAGGCTTCTCGTCTGCTGACGAACGTTCGCCCGGCCGAAGCAGTAAGAAGGCAACGCCGACGGACAAGACGATCACCAGCATTCGCACCGTCTCAAGCTCGATTCTCTATTACGGGTCCGAATTGACTCCGTCCAAGGTGCGACCACCCTCGATGATGGAGGCAGAAGGTCAGGAGGAAACGGCCCACGAGCTGCGAGAGAAGCTGCTACGCTCGGTCCGCTCAAAAGCTGACCTGAACAACGCCGCCCGTCAGCTACAGCAGCGGCTCAAATCGAACGCTGCAGAGACGGAGAATCAGAGGACTAAGCTTCCGAGTGCGATCACCCTTCTGCCATTACCGCCGGTCCCAGTCTCGAAATCCGTCACTGGAGCCAACAGTGGCATCAACAATGAGGAAGGACGAGCTAGAGCCGAGAGCAATCAATCCGAGCCTGCAGCTGGGTCTCATCAAGGAGCAGGAGAAGATGACGAGATTGGCGACAATACACTGACCGACACCCCTGGCCCCAACACTCTTTCCAGGGGTGTGTGTGGGAGCTCGCAATTTCGCAACCGACCTTCGGACTCGGGCGAGTCCATTGCTTCGATCCTGAGCTACGACAGCACGGTCGACAGTTTTACGGAGTCTGAAGACATTCAAGACCTTGTCGATGGGGTGGTAGCTGACTGCGACGTTCGGACAGCGGACCGAAGAAGAACTTTGCGAGGTGAAGACCATCAGCGACAAGAGCATGCAATGGGTCATCAACGTTTATCGAGTCGGACCACTGCTTCCGAGGCTTCATCAGCATTCTCTACATTTGAGCTGCACAATGCTCTCGATCAAACCATGGCTGGGTCCATCAAGAACCTAGACTGCACACTTACGATCGGAAAAGAGCACAAAGTGGAAGATGCGGACATCGCATCTGGTCAAGGTCCATCGGAGCTGTCATACCTTTCAGGACAAGACCAGAAAGAGAAGGAACGTTCTGGCCGGACCAGTCCGAGCAAGATTCCAGTTGCAATCGCTCAACGCCGACAGCCTGGAGAGTCAAGTGGGCTAAGGGAGGCACTGACCCTACGGTTTCCACTTCCAAAACCTCACAATCCTTCAATGCAACATCAGCACGGGCCCAATATCAACAATAACGCAAACATTCTGAGCGGCAGTAATTTCAAGAATCAATCAGGATCCAGCTCCAATCAGCCTTCAGGTGGCCGACTCCCATTCAGCTACCAGCGCCAAGCTTACCAGCATCAGCCCAAAGCTGCCGGTCCGCCTTCCGTCCTCGCCGACAGCGGGCAGCTGCATCGACGCATGTCGAGCAGTCGCCAATCACACCAGTCGCACCTCTCCCTCGTTCTGGCCAACTTGGAGGAGAGCCCTTGCCCGCCGCCTCGGCGCCGAAGAGTCCCGGGCGAGGTCGCTCCCCGCCTGTAGCAAGATACCAATCCTTTCAGATCGTCTTCACTTCGCCTCTCCGTCGTCCATAGTACTACTACTTACATAGCATTCATCATGGTTTCCTTCCATGAGCATAGAGATAAACCATCGTAATTTTAAAAACATTACATTTGCTGTTCAGGAAAGAAAAAGTCCGCAAGAAGATTTGGCAGCTCAGGTGGATGACCAGCCTGCTTCTTGAGCTCAACGACGGTCCCCCTGAAGGAGCTCTGAAGCACACACACGTCAAGCACCTCAAGAAGCCATGGTCAATCTCCCGCTCTCCTCGCTGCGGCACATCACCGCCCTGCGCTTTGACGTCTGCCCAACATCCTCACTACCAGCCGCTCGTTCACTCCGACTCCTCCTTGCCTCGCTACCTTCCAAACCACCAGCGCCAAAAGCGGGCAGCGCTCCGGTCACATTGCCGACTCTTGAGACGAAGCTAGTCGGGAACCAAGATCTGATGAGCCTGCATGTGACGTACTCGGACAAGAAGACGATCCAGTGGAAGCTCGGCACTGGCCAAGATCGGTCCATTGACTTGAAGACCCTGTTGGAGAAGGTGAGTGAGGCACGGCATTCAGACCGTGGACGAGATACGGAGGAGCTGGCTTGCACAGGAACTGACACGGATCTGCTTTGCTCTTCTGAGAACACAGGTAGAAGCACCTGCGCGAGCGTTGCGGTTGAAAGAGGACGGTTTATAGGCAAGGTAGCGAAATAGAAAACATTGCAAGATTCTCAAGTTGGTGTGGATTTCTGGGGGGGAGGGTTAGAGACAATACGAGAAGCACAGGGCGGCGCTATGGGCCTAGGGACGAGCAAGTGGACGTGTTCTGGAAGTTCTTGATAGTTCGACCAATGCCATCGGTGCGGCGCGATGGATTTGACAGGGGGCAAAGGTGGGGTTTGCACAAGGAGGAGCTGAGGCTCTGCGAAGAGGGATTCTAGCAAGATGTCAGGGAACGATTCAATTGATGGCGGGCTCCTGCAAATCAGCTTCGAGGCTCTGTGCGGCCTCCGGACTGGCCGTGGGGTCTCGAGCCGCAGCCGATTCTGGAGGCGGAGGCACACAAATCTCGATGAAGGATTGGGAGGATGTGATTGGAGTGGCTTCTGGTGTAGGAAGCGCATCGCCATCTCCAGCAGCATGTTGTAGGAGAGTTCCGTGCGTCTCTTGGCTCGACTCGAGGTGGACTTCCGGGTGGGAGTCTGCAGCAAGTTGTGGTCCAGCTCCAGATGTTGCTTCGAGAACCCTGGGGCGACCTGACGACCCGGTGTCGCCGAAAACGAGTCGAGGATATTTAAGTTCGAACAGTTTTGGGATGGGATTGAGGGGCATCGGAGCCGGGATGGCAGCGAGGTCCGCTGAGCTTGGGCCGAAGTCGGCTTGGAATGCGGTGCCATGCTTGCGTTTGCTGCCAGTCGTCAGCACATCTGCAACTGGACATGGGTTGCGAACAGAACGAAGTGATGAAGCTCAGCGCTAGTATCCGAGCAATTGTTATCTTTCTCACTCACCTTGTCCTGATTCTGTAATGGTCTGACCCATCTGCTGACAGCCGAAGGTCGAAATCGGCGGCGGCCCCGCAGGCAGCAGTCGGATGCTATTCATGGCGACGCTAGGAGACTCGCTGAGGTCCCTGCTAGGAGCTCTGGTGCTATCCACTGGAGTGGTGCTGTACTGCGAGTAGGGGAAAGCTCCAGCTCCGTAGAACTGCGTCGAATATGCATCAGGCGAGGTGGGGTACTGCACTACCAGAGACGAAAACGAGGTTTGAGAGGGTGCAGCACTCGGGCAGGCTTGCTCAACAGCGACCTGATCACCCTGGGCCAGAACCAATCGCGAGTTAGGCCAGGCATGCTCTTGACCGAGGGCGGGAGGTATGCCCATAGGATTCGTCATAGACGTCCATTGGATTTCAGTGTTGGGGAAGCGACGTGGCCTCTCCCAAGCAGGAAGCATAGGAACGCCGGACGGGGCCACATTGCTGATAGCGCTACCGCTGGCATGTAGGACGGAAGGGAACAACGGTTCAGCCGACATCGATGCTGAGGCTTCGGCTTGTGCGGCGGCGGCGGCAGCGGCAGGGTCTGTTTCGCGATTGAGAGGGGTCGTCCACCAGCTCTGTTTCCACTTGCCGCCCGTGTTCGATCGCTGTGCAGGCCGACGGCTGGGGTCATTGTGCCTGCAGAGAACAATCTTCCCACTTCGGATGTCGTCTTGCACGGCCTTGCTCAGCATCTTGTCGAGAAGTGCTTGTGCTTCCGGTAGATCCGAATGGAACAGGTCGGCAAGGATGCGCTCCATGTTATGCACGCGGGTTTCGATGGCTTCGATGTAGCCCTTAGGAGGACCTCTGCAGGGACAAGCCAGAAGAAGAGACGTCAAAAATGAAGTATGAAGTTCGGACAAAGATGGAACAGTCACCTCTTCTTGCTCTCATCATTGTACGTGCAATCTTGTCCGAGCATATAGCATTGAGCGCAGATTGACTTGTTGTGCGGCTCTGGCTCGCATTTACACTGCAGCGTCATTGACAGTGGCTTAGTCGAGATCTTCTCGAAGCATGAGTAGTGAGAGGCATCTTACCTTGTGACGTCGACAGTTATCACAAGCCTTGGTAAAGCACCCAACAGGAGGCTGTTGTTAGACTAGGCTTGAGCAGGTGATCCAGACGTTTCAGATCGGCCCCACTCACCTTTCTACTTCGCTTCCTCGGAGTGTGGGGGACAGCAGCAGTCGGTGGGGCCGGCATTTGCAGAGTTGGTAGTTGCGCGCGACCTCTTTCAGGAGCAGCAGCAATAGAAGCTGAAAGGACTTCAAAGCTGTCCTCCTCCTCGACTTTGGCTGCAGGTACGTTCGCTATCTGTGCACCTGAACTTTGAAGCGGAGGGGGACCTAGGCATGCTGCTGGCGGTCGTGAGACGAATGGGACCGAAGGCGACCACATTGTCGGTGCATGTGTGGCAAGATTGGGGAAGGAGTTCGACGGGTCTGTCGAGAACAGCGAAGGATAATGAGTATCTGCAGCGCCTGTGACCGGGAGATATGGTAGAGCCTGTCGGCTTTCATGTTGCGAAAAGGGCAGATGGTTCAGCTGTGGTGCCGGAGCGAATTCATACCAGACATCTGGAGGGTCGGAATCCGCTCGCATGATTGAGACTGTCCGCACAGATGTCTTGAAGCCGAGGTGAGTTTCGGAATGGACATGTAGAATGGCAGAGTGAAAGACGAAATGATGTGGGAACGGAAAATGGACGTAGCTTTGAGGGTGGGGGCACTCGAAGCTCTTGTTCGAGAAATGTTGCTGAAAGTAGCTCCATTCTGACCATGATCCATCACAATCCAATCGGAAAAAGCGCGTGACTTTATTACTGAGGCTTGGAAAACGAGAAAACCGAGGGAGTGGTGCACGGCGCCTTGTCCGTGCCAAGCTTCCTCCTGATTGGGTATCGAGTGTTCCTGGCGGAAGCAGCATGCCGACCGACCGAAAGGTAGCCGTGAGTATGGAAACCGCAGGGTTGCGCTCAATATTGCAGACTCGTTCCTTCTTTGATCGAAAATACACTAGGGATGTCCAGTATTTGATTGGTCTGTGAGGGACGAGAAAGGAAAATGAGATTTTCAAGAAGCCTGAACACTGGCCGCGCTGTCCTGCCATTCGCCAGAATTGATGCGGACTTGTAGCCGGCACCGGTCAGAGGAGCCGCTTCATCTCCTGTCATTCACCATCATCTGGCAGCCAGAGCCGAGATGCTCGAGCACGAATCTGAGGTCTGGGGACTCCATAAAGTTGAACTCGTACCGGATGAGAGCAACTCGGCGCGCACGTGTAGATTCAGACCGAAAGAGAACAACTGGAGAAGGATTGAGAGAGAAGTGATCGAAGATGAAGAAGGTCAGCAGCGCTGGTCCGTTGTTGAAAAGAAGAAAGAAGGGTGGCTTCAGCTGGAATGAGAAAACGCTCTTGCGCCGCCGTTTATCCTTCGGAAAACTCTCAGTCCTGAGAGCCAGTGTGCTTCGACATGAGCGGCTGCCTGCGCTGAGGCTTTGGAACTCTCTATCTACCGACCTTGCGTTGGTAATGGGAGCAGCGAGGGTCATGTACCGCCGGGGCGAGGAGGACCAGGCGAGGGCAGACGCAACGAGCAGAAGCATCATCCAGATTGCCGCTTAGTCTGACCCAGAGCACTCGTCTTCCTCTCAGCAACAGCAAATGAGGCTCCATCAGACTCACGATTCAACGATGCTCTCTTCCGAGTGGGCTGTTGTGTTGTGACTTGTCCTCTTCTAGCAACGAGACAGGTGAAGAACGAATGGATGAGCGATTTCAGCCTTTCTCGGCCGAGATGCTTAGAAATGTTGAGAAGAAGTAGTCGAGGAGCGGCCTCTTTCACTGGACCCTCCGGACAACAACACCTCTCCTCTGTCGCGCAAGGATCATGCTGGTGCTCAGAACGACGTACAGGCTGCGTTCGGCCCTACCGCTATCGAGCTCTCTGAGCCGGCGCTCGCTCGCGACTCACGCCGAACAAGTCCAGGAACAGCCTCAGACTCTCATTGAGAAGATCGTCCAGAAATATGCAGTCGACCTCCGGCCCGCTCAAACGGTCAAGGCAGGCGACTACGTTTCCATCAAACCTGCCACAGTCATGACTCACGACAACACCGGACCTGTAATCAGCAAGTTCAAGTCAATCGGAGCTACCAAGATCCACGATCCATCCCAGGTCGTCTTCACCCTCGACCACGATGTTCAGAATAAGAGCCCGGCCAACCTTAAGAAGTACAGCAACATCGAGACTTTCGCTCGGCAACACAACATCGATTTCTATCCTGCGGGCAGAGGTATCGGTCATCAGGTACTTGTGGAAGAAGGGTACGCATTCCCCAACAAGCTCGTCGTCGCCTCGGACTCGCACTCCAACATGTACGGTGGAGTCGGCTGTCTTGGCACTCCCATCGTCCGAACCGATGCTGCTGCTATCTGGGCGACAGGTCAGACATGGTGGCAGATTCCTGAAATGGTCAAGGTAGAGCTCGAGGGAAGCTTGCCGCCCGGTGTGACGGGCAAGGATGTCATCGTTGCCCTTTGCGGATATTTCAACGAAGACCAAGTCTTAAACTCGGCCATCGAATTCTCCGGCACTGGACTGGCTTCCCTCTCAGTGGACGACCGTCTGGCTATCAGCAACATGACAACGGAGTGGGGTGCGCTCGCTGGAGTGTTCCCTGTGGACGACTCTACGCTCTCGTGGTATGAGCGACTGGTCCGCAAGCTGGACAAGCTCAATTTCGCGTTCGGGTCCTCTCCTACACGATCAAGCGGTCACCCTCGTTTGAACATGGAATCTCTCGACTCTCTTTCCAAAGCACCTCTCCGGTCGGATGCCGGCGCCGTATATTCCAAGCACCTCCGCCTCAACCTGGCCACTTTGAGCCCGCACGTATCTGGGCCCAACTCGGTCAAGATCAGCACTCCGCTGACAGAGCTCTCCCAACAGAACATCGCTATTCAAAAGGCATACCTCGTGTCATGCGTCAACTCGCGCGCATCGGATATCAAAGCTGCCGCCGACGTCATCCGCGCCTCTGGCCCGCCTGGCACTCCCAAGAAGGTGGCCGACGGCGTAGAATTCTACATTGCGCCCGCTAGCAGCGTTGTCCAGCGTGAGGCGGAAGAGTCGGGAGATTGGGGCACGCTCCTGGCTGCAGGTGCCAAGCCTCTGCCGGCAGGCTGCGGGCCGTGCATCGGTTTGGGTGTGGGTCTGCTCAAGGACGGCGAGGTCGGCATCAGTGCGACGAACCGGAACTACAAGGGCCGCATGGGCAGCCCTCAGGCACAAGCATATCTGGCCAGCCCTGCCGTGGTGGCTGCGAGCGCGCTGAGTGGGCGTATCTCTGGCCCGAGCGATTTGGACGCGGCCTCGCTTCCTCCCGTCGGCAGTCTGCAATTTGAGGTCCTCAAGCGAGCTGCGGCAGCGGCGACTGCTTCACCCTCTTCCTCGAGTGCAACTTCATCCTCATCAGCAGGCGTCGACATCCTCCCTTCATTCCCACACTCGTTCTCTGGTCCTCTCGTATTCGCACCACAAGATAACCTGACGACGGATGGCATTTATCCTGGCAAGTACACATACCAAGACGATATCACACCTGAGGGCCAAGCGGAGGTTGTCATGGAGAACTACGACCCTAAATTTGGCAGCATCGTAGCTGAATTGCGGGAGACGCTCAACATTGCCTCTGGCAAGGCTGGATCGGGCCCAGAATCTGTTGTCAAGGATCCGGAGACACCAGGTCAGGTAACGAAGCAGGGCGTCATTCTCGTGGGCGGCTACAATTTCGGTACAGGGTCATCAAGAGAACAGGCTGCGACCGCGCTCAAGTACGCTGGTGTGCCTCTCGTCATTGCTGGCTCATTCGGAGACATTTTCAAGCGGAATGCGATCAACAACGGATTGGTGTGCGTGGAGTCGCCGGCGCTGGTCGAGCAGCTCACAAAGACGTACGCCAAGGATGGCAAGCGTGGACAGGGCAGCAAGGACGGCGAGCTGACAGTCGTCTTTGCGGGAGAGGGACAAGGAGTGAAGGTGTCGAGTGCCGATGGCAGCGTGCGGGTGTCTGGGATCCCTGGCTTTGACAGATATCAGGCCACCCCACAGGGCATTGGCGCATCAGTCCAGGAGATCTTCCTGAGTGGCTCCCTCGAGGGCTGGGTCAAGGCTCGTATCCAATAGCCAGCTTGTCGCCCCGTAGCAACTGATGCAGCATTCAACTTGCCCATGTCCCATCGTGTTGCGTGATTTGCTTCTTGTGTGAGGCGACCAATGCACCTCGGTTGATTCGTTGCGTCGGCGTTTGAGCTTCCCTGACGGTTCTTCTGCTGTAGACTTGCCTCAGCTGACGTAGCCACGAAGAAGGAAGCACGACAGCCGCTTATAAACCTAGAACGAACCCTTGGAAGCTCCCCAACTTCACCCACCATTCGCACCTCCCAACGAAGTGCCCGCCCTTGTCATCTTCTTGCCGCCAATGAAGTCTTGCATTCTCTCTGCGATGCGGCCTCGCACGGCTGCCTCAGCACTTGTTGTCTCATCATCGAGCCGGACCATTGCTACCACGTCAGCAACAGGATCGTCGGCAGCCCTCGTCTCCAAGGGCACTAATGGACAGAATGATGCCCAACAGAGACAGGACATCTCGACCTCTGCGAGCTCGGTCAGAACCCTGGCTACGGTCTCATCCTCGCTCTCGACGCCCTCTACCACTGCCCGGCCTCCGACGGCTATCCTCCTGATGAACATGGGCGGACCAAGCACACTGGACGAGACGGGCGACTTCCTGTCCCGGCTTTTCCACGATCGCGAGCTCATTCAGCTGCCCTTCCAAAAACGGCTGGCCCCTCTCATCGCAGCGCGTCGAACACCCAAGATTCGGGAACAGTATGCCAAGATTGGAGGTGGCTCGCCCATTTTGCGATGGACTCAGACACAGGGTCAGGCGATGGCCAAGATGCTGGACGAGCTGCACCCGGAGACGGCGCCTCACAAGGCATACACTGCCTTCCGGTACGCTCGTCCCCTGACAGACCAGGCTCTGGACGAGATGGCGCGCGACGGCGTGACACGGGCGGTCGGATTTACTCAATACCCACAGTACAGCTGCAGCACCACTGGATCGAGCCTGAACGAGCTCTTCCGCGAGATCCAGAAGCGGAAAGCGGACGGCAAGCCCGAGGGCAACATTGAGTGGTCCCTCATCGACCGCTGGCCAACTTTTCCCGGTCTGATCGAAGCTTTCGCGGGACTGATCAAGACCAAGCTTGGGGAGCTGCCAGAAGAAGTCCGACACACGACTCCAATCATGTTCTCTGCTCACTCGCTTCCCATGCAGATTGTGTCCGGGCGCGGCGATCCATACCCTGCGGAGGTGGCTGCCACTGTCTCGGCAGTGATGACGCGTCTGGGATGGTCGAATCCTTACCGTGTGACATGGCAGTCTCAAGTAGGACCCTCGGCGTGGCTGGGCCCTCAGACGAGCGACACGATCAAGGGATGGGCGAAGCAGGGTCACAAGCACGTCTTGGCGGTTCCAATCGCGTTCACGAGCGATCACATTGAGACTCTGTACGAGCTCGATATTGAACTACAGGAGGAGGCTGAGGAAGTAAGTCTGGCCTGTCTTTCGTCATAATCACGTGGCATACATCTGACTTTTTCACTCCCACCCGGCACCAATCTCAGCATGGCATTGAGTTGAAACGCGTCTCATCGCTCAACGACGACCCAACCTTCCTCCGAGCCCTGGCCGACCTGGCCGCGTCCCACCTGTCTGCCCACGACGCCTCACCAAAATCGTTCACCGATGCCCTCGGTCACAAACACGAGCCCGGCCAGAGCGTCTGGAACCAAGGACACACGAGCACGCAGATGCTGTTGCGGTGCCCGGGATGCACCAACGCGACATGCTCGGAGGCCAAGGCGTTCTTCGGCAAGCGGGAGCTTGTGCCTTCCTCGGAGTCGTCAGCGTGATGGGAGGATGTACCCGGCTAGAAAGGCTTTGGTAGTGCGGACTCTATGCATCGCATAACCTAGGCCCATAACAATATTACACTGCTCAGGGCTCGCCGTTTGACCAATGGGGGGGAGGTCTACTGATCAGGATTGGATTCGAGGAAGCTGCATGTTCTACTCTCGGCCGAGTGAAAACAAGATGCTGCACAGAGAGGACTTGGTCGCGTGAGGCTGTCCAGGTCGGCTACCGGCTGCAGCTTGCAAGAAGCTTGCCATGTATCTTTGGACAGGGGCTGGCATTGCAATCTGCATGCGTCCAGGACGGGCGGGCGGGCTGGCCATCGCGATCGGCACCCACAAGAGGTGGCAGAAGTGTTTGATCATTACATAGCGGCAGCATTATTCTTCATGAGACCGCGGCGTCCAGCTGAGCGTTTCTCCCGTGGCTTTCGTCCTTGACAGGTGTCGGATGATATCGGGTCAACTGGAAGAAGAGAAAGGAGCCCCTCAAGGAGCCCCGATGCAATGCCTTGCCCCTGCGGACTGAAGAGAAGCTGGATCCTTTCCCCGCGCGCGCCATGGAAGTTCCGCCACATTGCTATGTACTACTGTATGTACTGGCACGAAGGCAGGCAGACTGAGAGACAGAGTGAGCATGGTTGTGATGCTGTGGGGAAGCGAGCGTCATTGAGCCACTTGCACAGGACCAGCACCACTCCTCATGCTTTCGTCGCGCGTTCAGAAGCAGCCATGATCTCATGCTTCCGCATCTCAGAGAAGCCATAGCTGCTCTTCCCTGTGCGGCGGCAGCTTCCTGTCTCGACTTCTGTGAGTGTGTGAAGTCGGCACGAGCCGGAGCGTCTCTGTCTTCTGGCCTGACCAGGTTTGGAAGATTGGTTTTTTTGCTGGTTTTATGGCCCGTCAACCAACACCACGCGTTGATAGACAGCCGGATGGCCAATCTATGCATGAAGCAAGCCCATGATGGCGCTGTCTCTCTGAGAGAAGGAGGGGGTAGAGGGCGCGCCATTCTACACCAACAGTCGATCAGTGTGAATGCGGTCAGATGTGGTTTTGGAAATGGAACCCCTTTTCCTTTGCGATAATCCATGATAATCTGCCTCATTCGCATGCAACATCATCACGATTGTGAATCCTCAGCGCCAGAAGTGTGCCTGTTGTTGAGTTGCCTCAAAAGACAGACAAGGGCAAGGGAACCAACCAGTGGCCATCTTCCATACCCACCACCACCACCTACTCTGTCATCAGTTTCCTCCTCCCGTTCCCATTTCCGCTGTGAGTCATCTCCCAGAAAGGCGCCGAGCCGAGAAGAACAGCAACACATTCTTACACCCGTCTCTACCCGTCTTGCTCCTTCCCATCTCAACCTGCACAGCTACGTTCTTGACAGATCTGCAACCATGGCTAGCAACGGCCACGCCAACCCCACTGCCAACGGCAATGCTGTCCGCCGCGAGAAGCCCCCGCAGGTGTGTTTCCTCCGCTCCGAGCTGCTGCTTCTGCTTGCCATCTATTCTGACCCTCTTGCTTGATCGCCGGTGTCTACGCTGCTCCACTCTGAAAATGTCTGCCTGCCTCCTGTTTCACGCGCGCTTGCTCGCTCCTTTGCTCTGCTCATCAGCCCACTCCCGATGACAAGTAGTGAGTTGCCGCCATTCAGCTCATTCAGCTGCATACGTGCAACATTCGAAAGCAGAACACTGATTGTTGCCTTCCATGATGCCTCCCTGCGCGTGTCTCTGCGCCTCTCAGCACCGGTCACCGCGACGACGCTGTGCACCACTCCATCTTGAAGGGCCGATCCGGCTACGCCAGTCTGCGCGACCGTTTCACAAATGCCGGTACGTACAGATGCGCTCGCCATGTCTGGTGTCTCTTGTCGTGGTTTGCCGTTTCCCCTCCTTCCCTTCCCCTTTCCCATGCGCCTCTCTTTCCCGTTCGTGCTTCTTGGAGGATTGTAGGGAGGATGCCGCAGGAGGTGCAGCCGAATACGCGCAACTTCTAGCCCGCATACATGCTGGTTCTCAGACGCGCTTGGGCCCACTTCTTCCGCCGCGGGGAAGAATGGGAAGCATGCTGGCGGGCGGAAACCATGGTAGCTCAAAAGCAACCAGTCGTGACGCTTAGGCTCGCAGCGGACTTCCTGGGCTCAGCCTTTGAGGCTGCGGTCGCGCTCAAGCAGGAGCGCAACGGTCGAACGCGTTGGAATGTCCGAGCCATGCTGCGAAGCATCGCTTGGACTGCTAGGTGGATCGCAGTGTCATTGCTTCATGGCGCTGTCACCATGCTGCATTCCTGCAGTCACACCTCCCCTGACTCTGCTCCTCAGCAAAGGTGGTCAGACACGATGCGTCGGTATTTCCTCCCATCCTCTGCCTCCTCTCAACAAGCATTCACTGCATGCTGGGGTTCCCACTTCCTTCCTTTTCGATTTTATTTTCGGGCCCAACCAATTTCTTTTGGTTCCCGAATGGCCCATTTTTTCCACGCGCCAAAAAGCGGTGTCCCGATCTTGCGGAACTTTAAAAGCATCGCTCTAAAGTGATCTGCAAAGTGGGTCAAGCGCTGCCGCTTAGGGCCTTTTTGCGGGGGTGGACAGCACCACAAGATCCGGGCGACGCTCTTTCACACCTGCCAATCTTCCACAGGTTCAGGGGGTCTTCCCGTCGGGCATGAGCCACTCGCATTCGCGACGAATCTCTCCCTTATCTCTGGGGCTGCTGCTGGCACTTTCGAGGTGCTGGACGCCCTTTGGCATGCAACTCTGGGGACGGGCTAGATTCTCGACTCCACCTGTTTTAAACACCGCGGCTTGCTTATAGCCCCACCCAGGGCTCTCTGGCCCTGCGTCATGACTCGGAGCCAAATCCACGCCCAATCTTCCTGAACCCTTCCAGATCTTCCCAACACCTCTTCCCCAACTCTCTCCCTTCATCTTCCTCCATCCCTCCTTTTCCTCTCCTTCTTCACACATTATGAGCTCAGTGGTGTCTCCCGCGCGCATGGGCGCACGAGCACTGCTGAACTGCCGAGCATGCTGCCAGTCCACCCTTGTCTCGCGTTCCAAGTCATCTGACTCTAGGTCCTTCTCCTCTTCTTCTTCCTCATCTGCATCATCTTCCGCTCTGTCACGGTCATCCCAATATACCCCGCTGTCACCATCACCTTCAACATCTGCCACCCGCTTACGGCGCGCTGCTCCTCTTACCGTGCCCGCGCGACGCAATCATTCCGTCGACACATCCGACGTCGACTATCTAGACACCGCTTTCTCCTTTGAGAAGCGAGATGAGCTCGGTATGCGCGGTCTGCTGCCCCCGGTGCAACAGACACTCTCCCAACAGGTGCTCCGATGCATGACTCAGCTCCGCGGCAAGAAGACCGACCTGGGAAAGTACGTCTACCTCTCCCAGCTCCGCAACACCAACGTCCGCCTCTTCTACGCCTGCATCATGTCTCACACCGAGGAGTGCCTTCCCCTGATATACACTCCCGTCGTCGGTGAGGCATGCCAACGCTTCAGCGAGATTTACCGACGGCCAGAAGGTCTGACGATCTCCATCGAGGACAAGGGCAACGTCGCTGCCGTTGTCGACAACTGGCCCGTGCCCGCTGGCAGTCCACGTATTGCCGTCGTCACTGATGGCTCCCGTATCCTCGGTCTTGGTGACCTCGGATGGGGCGGTCTCGGAATCGCCATAGGCAAGCTGAGTCTGTACATTGCTGCTGCCGGGATTCACCCTCGCGCTACAATCCCCATCGTTCTCGACATGGGCACAAATACGCAGAAGTACCTCGACGACCCGCTGTATCTTGGTCTCCGCCGCAAGCGTCCCGTCACATCAGAAGAGTTTTACAGCTTCACTGATGAGGTCATGCAAGCTGTGAGTATCCTGTATTACGCGGACCGGCTATGATCTTGGACTGACCTTTTACCTTGAATTATCTTGCTTTTCAGCTCCACGCCAAGTTCCCAAATCTGATCATCCAATTCGAGGACTTCTCCACTGACAACGCGTTTGGCACCCTAGACCGATACAAGACCCAGTATCCTCGTGAGTCGGCTTTGACAGAATCATCACTCTAGTTTCTCGCATGCTGATCTGCCCGTTGTATCGTCAGACTTCAACGATGACATTCAGGGAACTGGCTGTGTCATCCTTGGTGGCTTCGCACGCGCTGCGCGCATGTCATCGGAGGCGTCTGGACGACAACTCTCCGACCAACGCATCCTCTTTTTCGGTGCTGGATCCGCCGGTGTTGGAGTCGCCAAGCAGCTGATGGCCTTCTTCCGCATCCAGGGTCTTTCTGAGGACGAGGCTCGGGAGCGAATCTGGCTGGTCGACTCCAAGGGTCTTGTGACGAAGGACCGTGGAGACAAGCTTCCCGCCCACAAGGTGTACTTTGCCCGCGACGACAACGAGGGCAAGCAATATAAGGCTCTGCTCGACGTCGTGGAGTACGTCAAGCCCACCGCTCTCATCGGTCTCTCGACTGTGCCCGACACCTTCGACGAGCCCATCCTGCGCAAGATGGCCGAGCTGAACAAGCGACCAATTGTGTTCCCGCTCAGCAACCCCAGCAGTCTCAGTGAGACCTCGTTCGAGAAGGCAGTCAAGTACACCAACGGACAGGTCATCTTTGCTGCCGGTTCGCCCTTCCCCGATGCCGAGTGGGAGGGAAAGACGCTCAAGCCTGGACAGGGTAACAACCTGTACGTCTTCCCCGGTATCGGTCTGGCCGGATCTCTCTGCAAGGCTTCCCGTATCACCGATGAGATGTGAGTGCTTTCGAACAGCATACGAGACATGTATGCGCCACTTGTGCTGACGTCTTCTCATCCTCAACACAGGATCACCGAGGCTGCCCTTGCCCTTGCTGACGCGTTGAATGACGAGGAGAAGGCGCAAAACCTCGTCTACCCATCGCTGAAGCGCGTGCGGGAAGTCAGCCGAGATGTTGCTACTCGCGTCATCATGAAGGCCAACGAGCAGAAGGTCGCGCGTGACGGAGGATACGTGAGTACATGGACGCGTCATCCTTCATCTGCTCATCATGGTCCTGACTAGCATTTATTGTCACCGTTCCTTCAGACCGCCTCCATGCCCGAGGACGAGCTACGGGAGTGGGTCCAGGGCGAGATGTGGAGCCCTACCTACGACACCTTCACTGCTTGATGCAAGCCCAGCTCGACTCGATCAGCTCTCGCACTTCAAAATCTCTTCCGGCTGCGCTTCAATTGAAGACCTCGCCCTTGGCTCGGCTTCATGTACCATCCCAAGTGTACTTCAATTTTTTCCGTCAGTTTCCCTTTCTCTCTTAGTCTACATTACGCTCCGCCCCATCGACTTTTCATCATTTTCTGCCCACAAGCCGCAGAACGCGTCGACTACTTTCACCTTGGGCAAAGTAGGCCTCAACGACATGAGTGCCTCTCTCCTCACACACAACAAAATCTCACCCACAACCTGATGGCGGGCATCAGGGCCGGTTCCTTCCTCTTCATAGGTTCCTGCAGACAATCGAATCCAGCAATTGCCTTCACAAAGTAGTGGTACCTTGCCCAGGACTGTGTGATATGACAAGCCTGACAAGAGGTTCGTGCTCATGCTCGGACTTTTGGAAGTGCAGCACACCCTGGGATTGCATTTGCTGGGATATGAGACCACTGTATGCGCTCTTCTTGCTCTCGGCCGTGCTGAATCCGACCATTTTCATCGAAGCGAAAAGTCGAAGAAGGCTCCTACGGCGGTGCCTGGAACCCCGATCCAGTACGTTCCTCGAGTGTGCTCCCCGTCGACTTCCGGGTCCGCCTTGCGAAAAGCTGGCTTCCGAGACCGACTCTTTATTCTCCTGGCTCTGCTCTGGCGCTCTGCCTTCGATCGTGCTGCGGCAGCAGCGGAAGTGGGGGTGCCCGTGTCCGTCTTGTCAAGAGCAGGTGGGGCAGGAGCGGACGAGCTCGAAGGCATTGTCGTATCCTGATGTTGTCTTGCTTCCCTCGCAGCCGCTTCTGCCGCATCCGCCTCCTCGGCCACGACTGCTTGAATGACCTCTGCTTGTTCCTCCTCAATCTTGCGTTGGATATCAGCTTGTATCGCACGTTGCACCTGGCGTTGTCTCGTCGTCTCCGTCAACAGCTCCCTGAATGTCGGCCATCTCCTGCCGTCGTTGGAGGAGGAGGAGGAGGAGGAGGATTGTGAGCTTGCGCCCGAGGATGGCGTCGATGAGTCGCCTACGGTAGGCTTGCAGCCTGATTCGGGAAGGCGGTAGCATGGACTTGGCTCAAAGAGGCCGTGTGAGGCCATCAGGGCAAAGTCGAACCAGCATCGTCCGGCGCCTGGGCAGTGTGCGAGAAGGTCGCGATTCGATGTTCTGCCAGGCTTGAATTGTGTCGTCTGCTCTTCTGGCGACAAGAGCTCCTGCTGGTCTTGTCGCTGCGCATGTATGGAGTCACTCCTCCCTCCTGTTGAAGTCGAGGATGAGTCGGGAGAAGCTTTCGACTTTGCGCTTTTCCATCGTAGGAGGTTGCTCAGCTTGTTCGGACCACTCGAATGCAGACTGCCCGCGGCGCTCGTCGTCTCTTGAAGTTGGTCCGCTTCCGCACCCGACTGTCTCCTTGAGCGTTCTGCCTCTGTATCCGAGGCCCCCTCCTGCGGCGGTTTGTCAGAGCCTACCCACGGCGCAAGGTAAACCTTGGCTGCATTTCCCGCCTTGAGCGCTGCTGCCGCCGCAACCAACATGACCTGCTGAGGCAGCGTTCCCCCTCCTCCTCCTCTGACTGGCTCGGTCTGATTTGCGCCTCCCAAGCCGGTTGCGGGACTGCTCATACTGCCGCCATCGTGGTCAATCTCGTCTGGAGACAACAAGGCATCAGCAGGGACGAGGTCGAGGTACCAATAGCAGCTGGAGATGAACAGGCCGATGATGATCACCCCGCAGTATGCGCATGGCCGCGTGTGGAAGACGTAGGCGATGATGAAGAGGATGAGAAAGCTCGGTGGAGCGGTCGGGAAGGGCAGCAGGAAGAGCGGGATCCACCAGCGCTGCTTCCGAGGACAGTCATTCGTTGTTCAGCTCGTGGGGGGTTTTGCGCAGGTGATGAGCGTTTGGGAACGAGGCACAACTCACCAGACAGTACATTATTGTGTTTCTCCCTCCTCTGTCCCTGCTTGTCTGCCTGCTTCCTCCTCGTCGTTATGTGAGCCTTCGTTCCGCGAATGGGATCCGAAGATGATTGTCGTCAAGAGCATCAATCAAAATGCTCGACTTCTTCTAGACTCAAACGTCATCAACCAGAACAGACGCGAAAGTGCATGAAATTGATTTCGAAAGAAAGAGACGAGCAAAACAAAGGATGGGCGAACAAGTGCGAGCGCTTGGTCAAGGTAGAGGAGATGAGTGACGGGAGATCAGATGAATGAGGATGATGATGTATCGCGTGGATTAGGAAGTTGGGAGTGGAATGTGAGCATCGGCATGGGAGTTGCTACCAGCATCAGCCGCACGTCTGCAAAGTGCCGACGGCCCTGCAATGGTCCCTTCTGAAGGGAGACATGAGGCACCCATCCCGGATCCGGAGCGCGGCAGTCGCGGCTTGAAGATGGACTTGGTCTTCGTCAAGACAAATTCCGATTCGAGCCAGTTAAGTCGTGCAGTGTCCGAGAAAGGCCAGTAGTTGCTCTGGGGACGATCCGAGTGAGGAAGTGCGGTGGAGACCAGTGCTGAGACTTGGAGTTTGTGAAGATTCGAGATCGATTATGATGGTATTGACCAGCCTATGGACCGTAAGAAGATGATGTTGTACAAAGAGTGGAAAGTCGGGCTCGGAAGTGGGAATCTGCGCCTGCGGACCGTTTCTGGAAAATGGAAGCCGTAAATTGGGAGAGGTCGAGAGAATGAAGCCGAAAGATCTGCGAAAGACGCGGTGGAAAGTCGGGCTCCTTCGTTGTGATCGACTCTTTGGGCACGTAGTCGTGCGTTGGATTTTGACACGGGGACACCTTCGAATGTAGCAGTACCGAATTTGAAGCTGCGGGGAAAATCCAAGTTTGACGGGAGAGAGTCGGAACTTCTTGTCGGACAGTAGGTGAATTTTCCTATGTTGCTGTCGAGCGCCTGTCGCGTGCGGGCTCGATCTAGGTATTGATGGTCATGATGTGGATAATCACGTCCCCATCCGCTACAAATTTTTGTGCCATGCGTTTCGAAAGCCGCGCTACCGTCACTCCTCTGCTCTCCTTTCTTGCCCGCCCGCACGGAAGCACGCTACGGACCCGCTGTATCTGCATCGACAGCCGCCCGTGATGGTGGAATCGCACGTAGCGATGATAGCTCAAGAGTCGTTCCGCTCCGCTTCCTACAAAATGTCTTCCTTCTTCTTTATGTGCTTTCCGATGAGCTGGAAGGTAGCCATGTTTTGAGAAAGGTGACAAATGTCGGTCAGATTTCAGCCGTCCAGAGCTGTGAAAAGCGAACGTATGCTTACCTTTGCCATCTCAAATGAGCTGAGCACAGGCAGAACATGCGGAAATGCAGCATGAGCTCGATGTCAGCCAACGGCAATCAGCAGAAAGCGGGGCGCGTGGGGGCGCATACATCGCGTCTGCTCATGTACGTAATGCGCAGCCCGGCTGGGGGTATCGGAACTCACTCTACCATACTCTTCCCAAACAGATTTTTCAGCTTGGAATCACACAGAATCTGGCGCTTGTTTTGAGGGTTCTGAAGCTCGTTTCCCTTGATGTACGCCCAGAGCTGTTTGACGACTTGCGGACGTGACAGCTGTGTTCGCATGGCGAGAATTTCAGCTTCTGCAGTAGCAAGAAACCGGTTGCTCGCATCAGTGCAGAAAGCACTCACTTCACTGCTGCCGCAGACCTCTGCCATCGCTGCGCTCAGAACAAGCGGCTTGTTGAAAGGGTTGTTCGGGTTCGGAGCTCGCTTGGCCTTGTGGTTTTTGGAGAGCTTCCTCGCCTTTGAGCTGAGCACAGTGCCAGTGTCGTCGTCGAGCTCTTCCAGCTCGGCGACTATGTCGTCGTCCCTGTAACCATTGGGCGCACCATTTTGTGATGATGAGCCCGCGGGCGAGGACGGAAGCGTGGAGGACTGTCTCGAGGGCAGGACATCTTCTCTCTTGCGCTTCTTGACCTGGGGCACCGATGTTGACGCTGCTGCTGATGGCCGATGCGCAGATGTGGAAGGAGGCGGAGCTGGTGGAGCCGAGCCCATGCCTGGTAGAGCAATGCCTCCGGCCGCGGCAAAGGTTGATCTTGAAGCTGAGGATTGCTGTTGTGCTTGCATATTCCATGCGGGAGATGCTCTGCTTACCGCTGCAAGGGCGGCAGCAGCTTCTGCCTCCTGTTCCTTCTGAGCACTGACTTCCTCGAATAGCTGCTTGACCAGAGCATTGACTTGCTTTTTGTGAGACATGATGTCGAGCGTAGGTGGGACGAGGATGGTGCCCGCAGGATGGTTGCCATTGGTTGCCGATGCCTGCTGTTGCTGAAGAGTGATGAGCTCCTCTCTGACATTCTTGGCCGAGATGGAGGAGAGATCAGCAGCTTCGAGAATGCGACGGATTGCGGATCTGAGCAAGATGTGTTCATGCTCGGAAAGCGAGTCGCCTGAGGCTGGTGGAGGCTGTTGGGAGGAAGATGGGGCGGCGGGCGAAGAAGGAGCTCCTGCCATGGTTTGCTGCGTCTTTGCTAAGGTCTAGGGTAGGAGGGGCGGGCGAGCTGGTGAAGGTCAAGGTGAAGGTTGAAGGGAGAGGGAACCACCTGAACAGGACGATGATGAGATGGATTGCGAATTGATGCTCGCTCGAGATCTCTCTCTCTCTCTCTCCTCCTGCCGAAGTAAGCGGGCGGAAAACAAGGCTCAGACAGACTCTCTCCATACAGACAGTCGAGCATACAGACAGGCAACGATGTTCATTCTTCTCAGAAGGGCTGCCTCTCCCCAGTTATGTAGCAGTGATGCCCCTGTCTGCAGTGCCTCCATCTGCTCCCGACTTTGAGGTGTGGGTTGGGATCATCAGCAAGAAGATCGCCAACGGTTGCCTCACACATCTGGCCTTTAATAATCACTACTATGATTATGTTCACTCCTCAGCTGAGGAATGCTGCCATCCAAAAGCTGGAGGAGGACATCCCGGCACTCTGCAACTCCTGCTCGGTGCATCATGGTCTGTCAATTCATACCCTTGGAGGAGGAGAGAGCTACACATAGGCGAGAGGGTAGGAACAGTCACAGTGAGCATTGCCAGGAAGTATGTGAAGGCGTCAGCTCAAACGGGACATCATTATGGCAACCTGCTCGTTCAAAGCACTCACAAGAATTACACCATCTCCACGAACGAACAACATCTCGCTGTTGCGCTTGACCGTCTGGACAGCACACCAAGCACAGTCAGACTCAGTCGGGCCAATGGACCCCAGAAAGTTGTCATGCTACTCACTCGTACTGTCTCTGTCTCCGAACCATCCTCGATTTCGACGACGTAAATGGTCTCCTCTACGTCGCCCATGATGAGATTCAAGTGAGAGTCGTATGCCTGGGCGTCGCCAAAGGAAAGGTGAAGCAGTCAGGAATGAGGAGAATGCGTGACGTTCAAGCGCATGCAAAGGTCCTCACATGCAGGGTCCCCCTCAATTCGCGATCTCCTCTTAGCTTGACGAAGACCCGCTCTGACAGTGAAATTCTCAAAAGGTCGAAGGGCTCGTTTACACCTCCAGTCGCTGCTGCTGCTGCTGCCGCCGCATTTGTTGTCGCTACCTCAGCCATCTGTATGCAATATCCTTCAGCGGCGAGTCTTGCTCCAGGATCGCGGCGCGTAAGAGGTCGGCCGTGTCTGAGTTGAGAGAGGGAGCAGGTCCAGAGATTTTGGTGATGGAAGTCAAGAAGATGTCGGATCCGCACAGATCATTCTTCCCAACCACGTCCAACACGTCCGCAAGATGAGCACAATACCAGCAGCATCAACATCAACACCGCACTATGCAAGCACAGGCATTGTCAGTAGCCCGTCACCTCCATCGTGCTTGGAGCAATGCGAAGACTGAAGCGGTCATTTTTTTCTTTGTGATTGCCAGGCCTGCATTGCCATTATCTCGGCAAGGAACACACCGCTCTACCTGCGCTCCTTCCCAACCTCACCAGCTCAAGCTTCTTCATCATCAGCTTCGGGTCCAGAAACCAATGTCAGATACGAATACATCGCCAACTCCGCCCTCGATTTGGTAGAGGAACGGGGTGAGTCGCATGCATGCGTGCGCGATGTATCCGCATTCATTCAGCCCGCTTGGCTTACATCTCCACGTTCCCTCGTCCTTGTAGTCAACCGACATGCTGAGCACTACCTGGGCTTGCTCATGACGACAGAGGACCTGGCTATGTGAGTTTCCAGCGTTCTGCTCAGCTGCTTCTGATGTTGACGAGCTGAGCCGACCTCCGTGTGTTTGTTCCGTTGTAGATACGGGTTCCAAACATCGTCGCGGATCAAGTTTCTCCTGATGCTGCCATCAACGGACTTATACGTTCGAGACATTGACATGCTTACTGTGCGTCTTCAGTGCGCCTGACCCAATAGCCAGCTGTGTGGCACTAATGCTGTTTCCCCATCTGAATTGCTGATCAATTTCCCCGCCCTCTCTTCTCCTGGACCCTTGCGCTGATGCTCCCCACTCTGCTACAGATCTTTCGAGCATTACATACAGCCTTCCTCTCCTACACAGCCAATCCCTTCCACCTCCTCCCACCCATCCACTCCTTCTCGTCCTCCTCCACAGCCATCACGCACCAGACACCCTCCGCGTACTCGCAGCCGCCGTCGATTTTCAGCGCAGATCCGGCATTGGAGCAGGTCGCGGCGCTGCAGGCGCTCAGTGCGAGACCAATCTTGAGCGAGCGATTCGAGAGGGAGATGGAGGGAGTGGTTGGTTGGGTGTCCGTCCCGACTCCGTCGACCGCAGCAGTGGGAGGGCCGACGTCGTCGACACCGAAGGAGCCGGTAGGAGCGGGAACTCTACCTGCTTTACCACCGACACAGGCGTAGTTCCGTCCGGTGATCAATGCAAAGGACGGGTTTACTCTGCTGATCTACGTGTGAGAACCGAGGACTTCGGGTTCTCATGATCACAGGTCTCTCACACTATCTTTCAGAAATTGTACCTGGTGCGGATTTTTTTGAAGCGCCTGTCTCGCGCCCTGATTTCACACGGAGCATGCTGGGCTCACGATCTCGGAACTGATTCACCCTCCTTCAGCATCGCATTTCTCAGACACCCCCCGCCTTCTCAGCGTTCGGCATCCGTTGCACTCTGCATTTCCTCCAACCTCCTTCTTTTCATCAAACCGATCCTAGCCCCCCGCCCACAAGACCTCATCCAGCTTCTCCTGACCTCCACCGGCGTCCCCGGACCAAAGTCCGGTGTGAGCGTGGAACATTATCAGCGAAGGAGCCGAGGTAATCGGTCCGTTTCTCAGCACAGCTGTGTTGGTAATGATAAGGAACGGGGGGGGCACAGAGTAAATAAAAAAATCGGCTGCTTTCAGAGGCTGTGAAGGAACTGGATGGATTCTAACCCCTCCATGGGCCGAAGCCATTCCATTTTCCCTCCTGACGAGAAACGAAGGGCAGCGTCACAGATACTGGTCGAACAGAAGCAGTCCATCTCCATATCCAATCTATCCCCAGCTTCTTTTTCTCTTTGAATGGTCTGCCCGCAAAGAACAAATGTAGATGCATGAGAATGTGCAACCATGGAAATGTTCTTGTGTATTGTCTGTAAGGATGGAAGGCAGCCCTGCATCTTCGGGGAAAAGGAAAGCAAAGCAAAGAAAGGAGAGTAGTAATAGTAGCAACGACGGCAACGAAAAGTAAGAAGGCGGGAGGGGCGTCACCGGCGTACAACGGCCAGACCAGCAGGTGGAGTTGTTGTGTGTGAGAGCGAGAGGCGAAGAGTGCAGACGGGAGACGACGGTCGAGATGAGCAAACTTGGGCGAGAGCTGAAGCGAGGCCGGACAAGACAAAAGACACAGAGTCGAGGGTGGAGACGAGAAGTGCAGAGGAGAGAAACAGCACATGACAAATGTCCGTAGTGGGGGAGGAAAAGTCTTTAAACAGTGTCGAAGAAGAATCGCGGAAGGAAATGCTGAGAGAGGCGAGTACACCTGGAAGAAACGTCCCAATATCGTGCGAAGATGTGCGTGTGATCATGCTGAAGGAGAAAAATCCATGCCAACGAGCTCGTTGAGCGCGATCGATGACGGACCAAGAGCGTCTTCAGCCGAGTCGACGAGGGCAGACAAATATGCGATCAAGCACTGGCTGACCGCAATCAAGACTACCCTTTCAATGGTTTGGACGCGGCGGAGACCTCGCTCCAGCCCCCGGCCCATTCCGACCCGCCGCCGCCGCCGCATGTTGGTCACCAAACGGACTCATCGTCGCCATCCGGGGCGAGCTCGCTCCACTGCTCGCCGAAGTCGTGCTTGGGTCCGCAGTGGTCCCGGCACTGCCTCCGTACCACGACGGGTAGCGGCCCGTCTCCCCTCCGGCAGGGATCAGGCCCGAGGGGGTACTTGAGCGTGGGGGCAGCATTTGTGTGGGTGTAGGTGGCCGTTGGGGCTGCGCCATCACGGGAGGTGGGGGCGGGTATGCTCCGTTGCCACTGCCATAGCTTTGACTTTGGTTCACACCAGCCAATGCTCCCGGGTTCTGATTATATGCCGCACTGGGTGGTGAGGATGCCATTGGCGCTGCTCCTGCTCCGCCACTCATCCGAGGTCCGTAAGGCGACCCACTACCCACGCCCAGCATGGAAGACACAGATCGGCTGTTCCCTCCACTGGCTGTTCCAAACGAGACAATCTGACCAGGCGAGAAGCTGACTCCGACAGGGAAGCCAGGGAAGCTTCCCGTGCTGTTCGAGGGTGTGCCAGTCGTGTTTGCGGCTGAGGGTGGGGCCATCATGGCAGCGGATGGTGGTGGTGGATCGAGCGCCGCAGAGGGTGTATGCGCATACATTGCTCCCACGCCGGCAAAGCCCGAGTGTTGACGTCGATGCTGTCGCAAGGACGAAGTGGAGGTAGAAGCAGACGCCACTGCGGTTCCGGATTGAAGGCCCTGTGGTTGTTGCTGCTGTTGCTGGGGTGCAGCAGCCACGTTGTATGCGCTCGGTGGCTGCGAGCCGCGGTTGTATGGCTGTTGCTGTTGGCCAGCAGGGGTGGTAGGAGGGAACACACGCGAGGCAGCAGCGGCAGCAGCAATTGCAGCAGCCGTCGAGCCAGCGGGAAGGTCGCTTCGTGGCTGAGACTCTGCTACTGCCGCAACGGGAGAAGTGGCTGCCGATTGACTTTCTTCCTGTTCCTCCGCGGCGCCGTGTCCGGTCTCGTCAGTGAATGCAACCTCTGCTGCAGATGGCGGCAATGAAGGGACTTCCTTTTGTGCTTCTGCGTGAAGGTACCAGCCGCTCGGACCTGCCAGATCAGGCCGCTTGTTGTCTGATGTTGGGCTGACCGCCTTGGTGGTGATGGGTGCGACTGTGGGACGACTGGTGGTGCCGGGCTTGTTGACGTTGTTGTTGGGAGCAGTGGCTGGGGTAGAACCGACATTGTTCGCGGCGTGGAGGTCGTTGAAAGGTCCACCCGCAGCTGTGGCAGCGATATCATCTTGGAAGGCAGATGTGCTGCGAAGACCATGATCCGCAGACGCGAGCTTGGCGCCATACTTTTCATCCTCGTTGGGCGGGAGGGGCTTGTTTGATTGTGCTGCTGCTGCTGCTGCACCAGCCGTGGCTCCTACAGCACCTGCTCCAGCCACAGTGGTAGCAGATTTGCCGCCGCTGAAGCGGTTGGACCACCGACTGCGGCCATCGTTAGGGGGTGTGGGCTGATTTCGTCCGAACGCGCGCTCCTCCATGGGCGATGGTGTCTGCATGGCTCTCAGATGCTGTGAATGGGCGATGGGCAGCATCTCCTCCTGCTTTTCATTTGCCCGGGCGTCATTGGACTTGCGTCCAAGAAGACCAGTGGCGGCCCCTGCGCCTGCTGCTCCACCGGACGAGGGGACGTTGGCGTATCGGCTTGAGCTTGCAGCCTGAGCTCGTTTTCTCCGACGGTAGCAGAAGAAGCCGACGAGGGCAGCGAGGATGACGACGATGGGTATGGCGACGGCAGCGGCGATGGTGCCCGATGAGGATCCAGAGGAGGACGAATTGGATCCCCCGGCGCCGTTGTTATTGTTGCCGCCATTGTTTGATGAAGAAGTAGGTGCAGCATTGCCAGACTGGGTAGAGGTAGTGCCTGATGGTCCAGAGCCAGAAGCACCAGTGGTGATGATACAAGAGGTATCGTCCCCTTCCTGCACGCTGAAGACACCACTCTGGCCAAACTTGGCAGGCAGATCGCGGACGATGATGTAGATGGTGTATGAGTCTGCGCCGACGTTGACGGGTCTCCACCTCCATTCTTGTTCTGAAAGTCGAATGCCTCGCGCTGGGGAGATGAGGGTCAGGCCTGCGGGGAGTGGGGAGCCAGCGGCTTGATCGGCTTCGACGGCGGCTGGGTCGATGGCCCCGGCTGATAAGGTGTTGGAGGCAGTATAGATGTCGACGCGATGGTAGTATGCGGCAGTTTGGTCGCCTGTCCAGGTCCAGAAGATGGTCTCGTTGTCGTCGCAAGCGGTGATGCTGTTGCCTCGCGGTGTGGTGACTCTGATGGTGCCGTCGGCTAGCAGGGCTGGATCGGCATCTGGGTCGGTATAGCCTGAAGACGAGCCTGAGTTTGACTGGGAGCCATAGCCCTGAGCGCTGACATTTCCGACGGAGAGGAGCAGGGTCGCAGATGATGCTGCAAGGAGGATGGCGGTCACCTGCCGGGCTGGCTTTGTGTATAAGGTGATCATGTCGCCCTCTGCAGTCGCGTGCGTGATGGATGGGTGACAACAAGGGAAGGCCCCGGACAGAGATAGTCTATAAAAGAAGGCGAAAAAGGGGTGAGAGGTCGGGGACGGAGATGCAAATGTATGCGGCAAAGGTCGTCGAGGGTGTTGTCGTTGTCGTCGTCGTCGTCGTCGTCGATGTCCGTCGATCAGATCATCCTCTGAGTGTATATGAAGTGTGTGTGAGATGAGGAGAGAGATGCTGTGGCAGAGAAGAGCAAGCTGTGGGCAAGAGCAAGAACTCCACTCTCCCCTCTGCAATTACAAATGCCGATAAGTCTGTTGTATAAAAAGGGTCCCCGATTTTGTAAGTGCGGGATGAGATGAGCCAATTTGTAGTGTAGCGCACTCCTCTCTCTCTCTGATCTGGCCAAGCTTCGGGCCGCTGCCGTGGTTTGGCCAGTAGTGCTTCACTCGTGGACAAAGGGCTGGACCTCCAGAGATTGCCAAGGGGGCCCAAGGGGGCCAAGCACTACTCGGAGTGGGAAAGGAACATGGCCATGGAGTGAGCCACATGCAGCATCTCCGACGACATTGGATGCTTGTGTGTCATCTGGGAGGAAAGGCAAGGCGATCACCATGGCCCGTACGCATGATGACGAATCCCCGCCCAGGACTTCTGCATGCCTCTCTTCCTCGAGGAGTCGCAGTCGCTCCATCGAAGTGAGTGTTTGACAAATTTGACATGCAAATTGCAAGTCTTGGCAAATTCGAGCGCATTCGTATTCGGCATCTGTTGCGGCTAATCAAAATACATAATAAGGGACCGTTGTGCAGCCAGCCAGCCTGTTACGTCTCACGTGGTCAAGCCACAAGGAGGATTGGGATGGGCGATGGTGAGCCCGAGCCTGTGTCCAACCAAGCTGGGTCCGGGATGTGCTTCACTTGGCTCACCAAGCACCACATCCGATACCCAACAAGGCCGGACAAGATGTCTGGTAAATCAATCTTTGATATCGCCAACTACCAGCGCAGATGCCAAGCTCGCCATCGAACGTTTTTTTTTTCTTTCCTGACGTGACTCTGGTAAGGACGTTCTGCATCTGAAATTGACGCAGCGTCCGGCAAACAGTGAGGAAGATCATACGTCGACGATGTGAAGTGCAGTGAGGACTTCGATGGCCTTTTGAAGGAAAGGATGTACTTAGGAATAGGTACTCTGGCTCTTCACGATACCGCCGAACGTTTCCTTGGGAGAATGAATCAGTGCGACAGAGATATGCCCTTCTGCGTCCCGGGCAAAACGCAGTGCTCAGCGACGTAAATCGAGCCGATAGCCCCTGGACAGATAAGAAGTGGTGATCCAATCGTTCAGACACCAGGAAATGGAAAACGTCGTTCGGACTTGGTGTGAGGATCGATCAGACTGACCGTGGAAAAGGCAAGCGAGCGGGTCTCCACCTCGTTCCCTGCTGGGTCCTCCTACTCGTCTTCGTCTTCGTCTTCGTCTTCGACCGGCTCAGTCATGCATCGCCAGCAAGGTACCTCGCTGTGCTCGACCTCGTCGCTCTCCGTAAAGTCGTCGCATCGGGTAGGGTCCCAATTGGGATCCTCATCGTCGTCGGGCGCCTTGTCACAGTGATCGTGCTGGTGCACGATCTGTTCATTTGTAGTCGACTCACCGCATCTGCAACAAAGACATTTCAGCCAGGTCAGGTGGCACATGTTGTGATTCCGAGGGAGGACGACAAGTGATGAGAGGGAGAGGGGAAAGGGATGATTAAGGATGCGGCAACACACAAGCAGCGATTCCACACCACCGGGCTCGACTTATATCGGCGATCCAAGGACATTTCACAATCCCATCAGCATCATCTAGCAAGTAAGTGGACGAACAAGAGGTTTGTCGCATGCTCATCAAAGATGCAAAGACTTGCTTGAGCCCTCCGGACGAACAAAAGAACATTGATGGAGGGAGACGACCTGGCGCCTGATGCTCAAGTCAAAGTATGGGCACACTTGCTGGTCCTTTTGTCTCAACGCTTTCATTTAGCCTCTGCACAGCAGGCATGTCAAGAACAAGGGGCAATGGCAAGAACAAAGATACGCTCAGGACGAGTCCAATGGCATCTCGCGATAAACGATGAGGAAGAATCCTGCGACGGTGTTGCATTCCTGAGGGTAAGATTATCACAAGACTGACCGGTTTGTCGCCCTACGACACGTGATAGTCGTCCACAAAGTGTTTATATCCCAGCCAGAAAGCCACAAAGTCGTTCATTGGTGTTGTCGGTCTGCACTGTTCTGACCAGAGGTATCTGATGATGATGATCACCAGTCTTGATAGGGGTTGTAGTCGCTGCGGCATGATCCAAAAGGAAGTAAAAGAAAGCGTCAGCGGTGAAACAGGAACGATCCGTGGGAACAAACTCACGCCGGACGAGGTGAAGGCGTTCGCTCGACCAAAGTGACCGAATCGTCGTCGTCGTCATCTCCATCCTCGGCCGCCTCGTTCGCTGGCTCCTCATCCTCCGATGACGACCCTCCTTCTTCTTCTTCGTCATCGTCATCGTCGGAAATATTCTCAGTCATGCATCGGAAACACGGCACCTCGCTCTCCTCAATCGCGTCGCTTTCGGTAAAGTCTTCGCACTCGCCAGGATCCCAGTCCGGGTCTTCGTCGTCGTCGGGCGATTTGTCGCAGTACTCGTGTTTGAACACGATTTGATCCCGCGTGGTCGACTCGCGGCATCTGCAACAGATGCACTTCAGCCAGGTCAGGTGGCACATTGCGGAAGAGGGAGAGAGGTGAATCAGAGCTGGGACGAGGGAATGAGGGGGGAACTCACGAGGAACGAATGCTAGAAAATCAGACTCGCATTATGTAGCCTGCTGGGGAAGTGTCACTATTCAATCAGCACCGCCTTGAAACCAATACGCGAGCAGGAAAGCGTCACGCCTCCATCGAAAGCCACATGATGTGCATACTTGGAGCCATGGTCGAACAAAGGGAGATGATAGATGGCGGTGCAAGGTCAGAGACAGAACAAGGAAGAGCCTTGGTGTGGACTTTACTTTCTCCAAGGCTGATCGGAGCACGTTCTCGAAGCATTGGATCATCTGGCACAGTTCTACAGCGCCACATCTCATGCTCAGCTTGTCTGAACCTGATGTCTCTTGAGGCTGCGCGCAGCGGAACAACGGATCCGGTGGTGCGATCCAGACATCAGCCTTTGTCCTCTCAGCCGTTCTTATGTGATGAGCGGACGAACAAGGAAGAGGAAACGCGCCCACAAGAGAGCAGTGTTCTGTCAAAGATTGATGGGTCACCGTTTCGATTGCGGTACAATCGAGCTGCTCTGAACCACAATATTCAGCGCGCAGTCTTCTTGCTGATATCACTGCAGGAAGGGAGTGAATGAATGCCGGGAACGGACCTGTTCGACCCGACGGTCTTCTTCTCTGTCGAAATGGCGACGAGATTCTGCATCAAGCAGGTCTCAGAGCTCGAACGCAAAAGCTCCAGAGCCTTCGATGGGAGGAAGGAGGGAGAGAGCTAGCGGACAGGTGCTCAGGACAATCTGCTGCTGCATTTCGAGAGCTCAACACTCACTCGAGAACCAGTCCGCGAGCTCTTGAAGCGTCTACGGGGTGGGCGCCGGCCTACGTCATGCGCACCTCTTCTTCACTGTCCACGCTCGGCTGCGAGTCAATGTCCAGCTCGCTCGGAGTAGCACACGCCTCGCAATGTTCGTCGCTGGGCACGTCGACGGAGTGTATCGATTTGTACGGGTCGCAATTGTCGAGTTCTTCTCCTGTGCTCTCCGCTTTGGCTTTGGCTTCGTCGCAGTAGTCGACCACGTACTCCTCCGTCGTTCCGGAGAAGGGCAGGTGGCAGTCACAGCAGACGACGCGGAACCGGGTGAGCTTGCACATTTGGAGGCTGGGTTGGTCTGATTGCTGTGGAGTTGTGAAGAGGGGCAAGAGAAGGTGGAAGACCTTGACAGGGTTGGATAGGCTTCTGCCTTTGAGACGGTGGACAGGTCACCTATGCAGGTCGACCTGAAAGAAGGTCAGCAGGACCTGGACCCGGACCCGGAGCAGCTATGAGAAACCAGACGCTATCAGCATGCTCCTTGTCCGGAGTCCGCGTGCCGCGCAGCTTGCCTTGCTTGCGTGATCAGGAAGATGAGACGCAGGCATCGGAACAAAGGGAAAGCGGGCAAAGCGCCGACCTCCTCTGCTATCTGGATTTGGACGACATGAGATGGACGTTTGATAATTGTTAAATGAGGCTGCTGGCATCAAGGATGATAAGGACTCTCATAAGCTGTGATGCTTGTCGCTGGCTGTGTTTTTGAACCTTCCTTCGTGTCTGACAGGATGGCAGGAAGGTACAAATCAGAAGTGTTGACTGCTGAGGGATTGTTTGTGGCGCTGTAATTTGCGCTCTTTTTGCCCGACTGCGCTCTTTTTGCCGGCAACGTTTCTGCGCACCTGCACCAAAAGAGCGCACACCAACTCATTGCCGCTGCCCTTCTCAATGGTTCTGGACAGTTCTGGGAAAATGGTAGCCGATTGAATGGTCCCTCTAGCTGCGCTCTTTGTCAACTGACCGATTCTTTGCTTCGGGCTCGTCTTTATGGGCGGGCTGAAAGGTATATAAATGCCCGAATGTGCAGCTCATCCTTCATCCCTTTTGCTCAGACTCATCACCATCACACGACACCGTTCCACATCCAGCACTTTCAGCTCCAATCCACCTGATTCACTCCCATCACACACACCATGGCCGTGAGTAGCCACCACCGATCCGCAACTGCTCCCACCCATCGGTGCTGACTGACCCTACCATTGCCTGCTCTTCTGCGCTTCAGTGCTGCATCACATCTAACGACCTCCTGAACGCATCCACTGACAACGGATGCTGCTGTGGCTCCAGCTGCAACTGTGGCTCGTCATGCAACTGCTCCTGCGCGGATGCTTGCAAGTGCTCTTCTGGTGGAAAGTGAGTCTGTTTTGCAAGCCCTCACGGCGCCGCCACCACCACACACTGATGTGAACATCGCCTCTCCCCTCCCACAGCTGCAACTGCGGTGGCTCATGCAGCTGCTCTTGCTAGGCGCTTCGCTTTCCTTTCATTCCCGTCCCCATGTCCCTGATCCGGATGCATCTCCTGAAATGGTAAACCTTCCCAGCTGACCGAGCTCGAATCCATACCCCCAGTTCCAGTTCTGGCACGAACTCACGCTGTGATCATGGCAAATCAAAAGAAGGTGTATTGAAAGTGAACGGGGAGAGACTGATGATAGATTCAATCGTCGAGACGTGGAGACGTGCTTGCCGCTCGGCCCGCGAGGACAAGTGAAGAGTGTTGCTCAGTTCTGAAGCCTGAGTGACGGATGTATGCTGCTGCAGAAATTTGAACAGGTAAGCAAACGAATTTAGCGACATTTCGAGCTCGTAGATGCCATGTATGCGTCAATCTTCGAATGAATTGAAGCTCACCAAGGTCTGTGCCGCATAATGGAAGCCAAGTCAGATCCAGGCTGGCCATCACTCGTCGTCGGAGCTGCCGCCAGGAGTGAGAGCGGGCGTAGGCGGGCAGTCGCACTCGTCGCAGCAGTCGTTGCCCTTGATATCCTCCTCCCGGACCTCCTCCCACTCGTCACATTCCGTCGGCTCGTTGTCCAACGTCTTGTCCCAGTGCGCATAGGCTGTCCGGCAGTACTCGATCTTCTCCCATTCCTTAGAACCTGGCCAGGGCTGCTCGCAGTGCTTGCACGTTGCGCGGTACTTGATGAGGATGCACATGGATGCTCGGAGGGGTGTAGGACTAAGCGGGGCTCTAGGTGGATAGCTTTCTGTGCTTCCAGAGGGATAGACTGAATTGAAATGAAAGAGTGTGTCTTGTCTGGCTGCAGTTGAGCTGTGATGTCCAGTCGACTAGGAACGTCTGTTTTGAACGATTACCGCCTTAAACGATGGAACTGAACTTTTCTCACTCTCAAAAACCTGCGCAGCCGCTGGCCAACAAAGCATGTGTTGCACTTGACAGCATGATTATGCAAAGCGGGGATAACCTTGCTCAGCCGGTGGCGAAGGGACGGCGTTGGCGGGCATCGGAAGCCTTTGTGCGACCCTGTGGGTTGGGGCTCTTGGCTCATGTTGGACGTGCACTTCTCATCATCAGCCAACTCATTGCAGCGACGTCCCAAAGAGAAGCCGTGCACGCTGACACGGTCATGTGCTCCTCCTGAAGGGTGAGATGAGACGACTTTGCCAACCCTAAAGCCAGAGAAGAACAAAGGATCACGTTGTCTCATTGAGAGCTGGCATGTGAAGCTTACGTGGCTGAGTGGACCAGCGTGCTTCCGTCCAACCACGACTCAGTCCACGAGCAAGTGACCTGTGCGCATGAAGACGAACCTCACCGCCTTTATCTCCGGGTTCCAGCGCCAGAAGCGGACGACGTGCAAGGTTCTTCGAGCCGCCAACACCGCTGCGCGACACTTCAGCCCTCAAAGCTTAGGTCCTTGCTCCTAGGAGCCGTTCATCGGCTTCATGCTTCCGTCCGGGAGCTTGGACTCGAGACTTCTATGCGGACAAGGGCCAGAAGAGAGGCTGATTGGGTTAGCAACGACGGACTCGAAAGGTAAGGAAGGGGTGAATATATGCGTCTCGATTCCCATGACTTTGGTTCTCTCGACACGTACCTATCCGCCCTTTCTCTCTCCCTCACCTTTCCACACAACACCTCACAGCTCTCTGACGTTCGAGCTTGCAGCCCAAGCATCACTCAAGCAAACCCGGAACGGAAAGTGAGTCTCCGGAGACGTGTCTTGCCGAGCTGCTAAGCCTGCTGAATTTTGCGGATTGCGATGTTCCCCTTCAGCAGGCCGTCCTACCAAGCAAACAACTTGCCCAAAGCCGCTCAACAAGGAAATGTGCATCATCCAGCAACACCAAGTGTTCTGCAGCATCTGCAGGCGGGTCGTCTCCTACGTCGGAAGCACCCACTACTGCGACGACTCTCCCGGCAACCAGCTCTGCGAAAACATCTCCGAGCAGCTCGTGACTGAGGAGAGCGATAACCCGTGCGAAGAGTGCCAGTATCGCGCATACAACAGCGACTAGCTGCGTCGGCCTTTCCCTTGTTGTCTCTTCACCTCTCAGCAAAACTGGAGACCACACTTAGACACCTTGGGCTGATCAAACGATTCGTTTGATTCTGAAATTCTGGCAGAGAAGGACGGAAGTTTCAGAGCGTTCGCGATCATTCGATGTCATGAAGGAAAGGACTCCCTCGCATTGTACCATCCAAAGATTCTTTGTCGTCGCCTGCTGGCTTGGACCAGCTGACCGCTTGGAAATGTCAATGCTGGCTGGCAGGAGAAATCAAATCTGTCAGGGGGCCCGCGTGAAGTTTGCTGTTGTTCCACCACGCACGGCTTCGGAGCGTCACTGCCGTGCTCCTGGCCGGCTACATGCTGGTAAGATAAGCGCAATGTGCATGACTCCTTCCGTGCTGCAGAGTAGACCGGACTGGCGAGTCCGTCTGCATGCTGGACAGCTTAATGGGCGATGTGAAAACCCGAAAGACATGCACCGCTGCTGCATGGCCCAGCTCGTAGCTTCCAGATTATCACCGGCAACATGATTCTGGCTTCTGCATCCACCAGCATGGCAATGGGCAGGGAGCGGGTGCACCTATTCCGGATCGAGCACGAGAACGGACCGAGACACTGCTTCAGATCTCTAGGAACGTCAGAAGCGCCCATCCCGCTCCTCTTCAAAATAATCGCACCTGCTCACTGTTCCTCTGCTCTCCCCTTCTGCAACCTCGCGGTTTATCAGCACCCAGACACCCACGTACACCACCGTTCAGAAGAACGTCGTGCTGGCCAGGATTTGGACTGGTGAGTGTTTCACGAACCGCACGCTGCTGGACCTATCTGCTGACTTGAGCTGAATACATGCGCTAAAACTAGGCTCCAAGAAGCATCAACCAGACAAAAGCTCGTTTCCAAGCGTCACACCAACCAAGTATGTGCGTCGTCACACACCATCAAGCGAACTGTCTGGTCTGCGGTCGATTTGTCGGAAGCGTTCCCGCCACCGTGTACTGCGACGACGCTCCCGACGAGAGCGAATGCGACAATACAACCCATGAGATCGTCCAAGGCTTGACCGACTTCCCATGTGACGACTGCGATCCTGACTACAGCAGCAGCGACTAGCTGTCCTCACCTCTCTCTCCTGCGCAAGTGACAAGCTGCTGCACTCCTTCCTTCTGTCCATATCTGAATTGTACAAGCCCTGAAAACGAAGTTGTCCAAATGATGAAGAAATTGGAACATACTCTGAGACATTTCGCGCTGGCTGTATGCCCCCACATCCCTGGTCAGTCATCAGCAGTTGCACTCCATTCTTCGACGTTCTGGGCTCTTTTGTCAATCAGAACACTCGGAAACCACGCTGACTACGCGAATTCTCGGCCCAAAACATATGATGACGCTGAAGCAGACCATGAACGTCTTGAGAGCGCACATCAAGCCTGACCCCGGCGCCAACGGCGGTTTGGCCGGAAGAGAACGGATGAGTGGACCAAATAATGAGATGCCAGGGGCTGGCCCCATGAACGTGATAGCACAAGTCTGTCAAGTTCCAGTGGCCTGAAATGAGGAAGGCGCAGGCTGGGCTCTCCTTTCCTCCATGCTTGTCCAGGAGCGGGACAAAGGACTCCAGCGCCATGGCTCATCTCACGATTTTGGGCATGCTAACACGACCAGAGCATGAGATTCCATCGATGGGCGTCGCGCGCATGCTGGCGCCTGCCTTTGAGGGATGAATGTTATGAGGAGGCCGCGAAACAGGGAAGGATGCCAGGCTGGAGCGAGGAGGAAGGGGAGGACTGAGCGATACAAAAAGCAGGACCGGTGCTAGCTCTCCCGCCGTTGCAGAGCATCTTGCTGTAAGGATCAGGTCACTCACCCTCCGAGCGCTGCTTCCGCGACAGACCTTCTTTGGCTTGCGCAAGAACAGCCATCTGACAGAGGAAAAGTGAGTAAGCTATCAGAAGTGACTGTCACTCAATGCGACGATATCCAGACGCACGCGACTTTTCCGTTCGGCTCATCTTCTTGCAGAACTTCGTTTCTCCCAATCCGCTATGTGCAAGATTCAGCGTTACCAGAGCATGTGCTGCACTTGCGATCGATACCTCGAGGAGCACATCATGACCATCTGGTGCGACGACGCGCCCACTGACGACGAGGGACGTCACTCCGTCTGCGACGAGGTGGAGGAGGAGATCATCTCTGGAGCATCCCGCCAGGCATGCGACGAGTGTCGCTGCGCAACCCCCGAGTACGACTCCAACGAGTAGATATACCCAAAAAGGGGAGACATCGCAATTATGTCATTTGAATTGCCAGTGACGAACAAGAAGTAGTAATAACAGGGAGACAAGAGTCACAAGGAGGTTGAGACGGTATGAAGATGTTCACGTATACGGCGAGAAGACGTCGGAATTATTCAAAAGATGAAAGCTGAGTGTGAAACGTAAGAGGTATGCTCCGTATCTTGGTCGGAGGTCGTTGAAGTGGAACGTGAATGTCAAAAGGACATTGAGGTGGAGTAAGTTGTTTGTGAGGTCGAGAAACGGTGTGTCGCGGATATTGTAGCAGTCTCGTGCAGGTGTCGAGAGCAGCGTCGGAGCAAAGCAAGAGTATGCATGTGATTACTGCAGAGGCACAGGATGTCAGCTATGTTGGTGCCAGACTCTCGATGGTTGCGAGCCTCACCATGAACCAGAGAGACTCGCAGAAGTCGGGCGAAACCTCGAGACGCTTCATCACCCTCACAGCGTCCGCGGCTGACAGAGGCTGCATGTCGCTGGAGGTGCCGCTGACCGTAGATTGGTCATCCGCAACGGGATCCCAAACCAAGGCGCGACACTTGTCAGCAAGGACGTCCGCATAGTACGCCGGAGGAATCAGCGAGACCGATCGAGTGGCTCGGGCGTAGGTGTAGCATAGGGTGTGCACAGTGCGCTGCAGATCGTCGCTCGTAAAGTTGTTCTCATCCTTAAGCACTATGTAATGGGTCGGGCGCGCGGTGCCAATCAAACCAGCGTGGGCTTGGAGGTAAAAGTCGAAGACGAAAGGGTGGGTTATGTGCGAATCTATGACCGTTCCTGCCACCACGTTGCCAGAGCGATCGGTAGCGCCCCTACATTAGGAGGAGGCGTTGGTGAGTTCTCCAGAATCTAGGCCAACGGCTAAAACAGGGACTCACGGTCTTCGAGGGTCTTCAGCGTAGAATCGAACGTTGTGGTTCTTGGACGCCACAACAAACCTGGATGTAGACAATGTTTCAGCAAAAAAGGGAGCATGCAACCCTATCGATAGAGACTTACGTTATCTTTGGAATCTCCTTGCCCTCGCCGGCAAGCGCCTTGCACGTTTTCTGAATGGCCTCGTATTCGGTGTTGAGCGCAGTGGTGAACTGGCCTTCGGACACACCATCACGGAAGATGCAAATCGACTTGGGGAGCTGGCCGTTGTTCTCCTTTGCCCATCGACGCAGGTGACCCTCCATCATGGCACCTGCTTCGATGATGATCTCTTGAGCAGCAGCTTGGCCACCGACGTGGCGCTGAGCGCGGATTTCAGCAGAGTACTTAGTGCGGGCACCGTTCATGGTCGCCACGGAAGCAGCGATGGAAGGACGGCCACTGCCACGAACGGGATGGGTGACATCGGCACCCACGACTGCAGGGCACATGCACATGCATGGTCAGCATTCTGCCCCTGGGCCGGAACGACGGAAGACTTGAACTCACTCATGGTCTGGTCGGTGAGACCAGGCAAGTCGCGGTCAGGCACCGTCCAGTTCGCGCCTGTGGTGGAAGTCTGTCAGTCATAGGCGCATACACAGTGCCAAATTGTGTACGGAACATACCTCCGAGCTTGATGTTAAGCTTCATGGCAACATTGGCAGCGTACTGCTGCTGGCCACGGTCACCCAAGGCCTTGCGTGTGTTCAGCTGTGAAGGGAGAATGTGAGCATACCAAGCCGAGACCAAACAATTCGTACGCACGAGGGACTCACGACCTGACTGGGAACGGGGGTGACCAGATCGAGTGCTGCAGTGCGTTTGATCGTGTCGTAGAAACCGGCGTCAGTTTCATCCATGAAGCAGACGATCAGCTGAGGCGGAGGCGCCTTCTCGTTCCGCTGCTGAGCAATGGCTTGGGCCTGTCGATACGCAGCTCTACCAGCTTCGTGGAGAATCTTCTTGATCTGGGTGATGTCACGTCCTCCGTCAGCGTAGTGAGGCTGGATATTGGTCACTGCCATGCCAAGGTTCTGCATCTCCCGAATAAGATTGGCGGTGAAGCCCTGAATCACATGCGCAGGATTTTTGGTGAAGTTGACAATGGCCCAGGTCAAGAGATTGCGGCCAGGATTGATGAAGCCTAGTAAAACAGTCCGGAACTTGTGAGTCAGTCATCACTGTCTGACATGGATTCGCGGTCAGAACTTACGAGCGCGAGCAAGGTTCCAGGCTCCATCGCGGGGGTTCGCGGGCTGCGAGCTGTCTCCGTAAATGATCTGGGGCGGAGGCAAGACACGACCGGGGACCTTGAGCATGTCTCGGTCCACGCTCAGCTGCCACGCCTGAAGCTTGGGGTCGGCATCGTCTACAGGCAGGAGCGATGGTCAGGAGGGGGCCAAAATGCTCGGTTCTTATGAGTGCTGTAACTCACAGTTTAGCTCTTGTCGGATCTCCTCGGTGCGGGCCCTGCGATCGATGGGCATCATGCTGGAGACAGCAATCATGTCTTGGCGCTAGAGTCCAAAAGCAGAAGGGCATGAGTGGCTGTATGCGGACACGAGCAAACTTCTTGAGGGCTCACCTGAGGACCGGAAAGGGTGAATCCATTCACGGGTGCGCCTGGAACTATCGAGATCAGCTCCATAGGAACAAATTCAGGACGGCCACCCTGTCGGTTGTAAACGACGCAAGGAAGTCCGGGGTAGCGGATGGAGATATTGTCTATCGAGTTCGAAGGGAATCGTATTAGCCATCTTGAATCGTATGCGTACTTTTTCCTTGATCTGTAGGCATACTCACAGTTTTGTTGGAACTGCGAGTGGACCGGGTCAGAGGAATAGTCAGCCTCGCATTTACCTGTATGCGCTGAGTGTTAATTCCCTCAACTACTCACGTATTGAACGATGTTGATCTGCTGTCCGTTTCGGTCAAACGATGTTTCAGCCGCTGGCTGAGAG
>LAXH01000040.1:0-79399 GCA_001006505.1 Tilletia horrida
GGGGGGGGGGGGGGGGGGGGAGGCGGAGAAGGGAATTGAGTTTTTGTGGCTGCGAGGGGAATCGCCCTTCTCAACCCCGACCGTTGAGGGTGGTTCGGCAAGTCAGTTGGCTGTGACGAACGCACACAGGGTCCATGGTGAAACGAATCTGGGAGCACAGAGGTGAAGGCCTCAAGGAGCGATGGGTCTCTCGCTGGATCTGATGGTCGCCAGGGTCTAACTTCTGTGCGTTTGGCAATACCGCTTTGCCGTGAAGTGTTCTGGAGCTTTTTGTCAGACGAGACGGAACGCAGCGAAAGCCGTGCGTGTTGTTTGCTTTGTAGACGCGTGAGACTTGCTGTCTCATCCAACAAAAGGTCGGGTCTTCGATGCAGCACATTTCGAGGAGTGCATGCTCACACAATACATACTGATCTTTCTGCCTTGCGTTATGCAGTCGGGGCTTGCGTCCGTCCCGCTGTGGGAGAACCCGATCATCGTGGGAGCCGTGCTGGCCTTGAAAGTTCTTTCGCAAGCATGCCTACGGACATCTGCTCCGATTACATACACACAAGGCTACCACTCACTGTGCACATTGCCAGATCAAAAACGGTCAACGTACCAAAAGATCTCAAGAGACTTGCAGTGGCTGCGAGAACATCCAGTCAGTCAGTACGAGTACATGGTGTGCGTAGCCAGGCCACAGTGAGCAGATCTTAATCGGCCCTCTGCGGGGCTCCAGCTAGCGTGGGTGTTCGTCGTTCCCGTGACACCGACCAACGTCCTGCGCTCTGGTTGACCGGCCTCGCCTCCAAACAAGATCGACCCAACATGCAGCATTGATTCATCACTGTACATAGTGAGCTCCTATGAGCCTTGAGTCATTACGGCGTCGCTGGGCTCAATCATGTCGTTGCGCTTAGCGGATATGTACATGCATACAGTATGTCTGTACTTCGCGCCTGGGAGCCCCCGTCCGCCCTTTCTGCATAGAACACGGCCTTCCTTTCCTCTTGGCTGTCTGCTTCACACCCCTCGATTGACTTGATGTTTGCTGGCTCCTGTGCTCAAGAAAGCTCAGCAAATCCCTATCAACAGACCCAACGTTCACGTCAACAAGAAAGAAAGGGCTTCCTCTACGGGTGGGTGGGTGTACGTGCGCACAAAGACCATGAGTATGGTACAGGGAGCGCGACCGAAACAACAAGCAAATAAAGCGGACTGGCTGGGCCCGGAGACACCCGTAGGCAAGGGGGATTCGTGTGCACAATCCACCGACATTATTGTCGTTCTTGCTATGTATTGCTTATTGTTCAGCAGTATCCGTTGTAGTCCTCTTGTTGTTGTTGATCGCGCCTATCGCGCCGGGCGCACGCTCTCGGGCTCAAATCTTTGTTTGGGTGAGCACGCAGCACGGCGAACCGTTTCGTTCTGTAGCATCTACCTGATCGACCAGATCGTTGAGCCATTCTGCCAGCGCTCTCGTTAGCCGCCTCTTCTGAGGGCATTGGGCGCAGTGCGGATCTCCAATTGTGGACATCTCAGCCAGGCCCAGTCGAACAAGTCGGGGCAGCCTTGTTGAGAACAATCTCTTTGACCTTTGAGGCGTGCGTTACACTTTGGCATGGACACCTGATCCTGTTGTACCTTTGCAAGACCGCATGCCTGTGAACAAGTGACCGATTGACCGACGACTCGCCCACGAGAGCTGGATCGTAGTGCAATCCTGCTTGACCCCTGTCATGCTTTACTGATCCTCGATTCCCTTTTTAGAGGCAGCAACTCTTGCATCCTCCTCGCACCTGCACTAGTCTGTGTCGTCCTTCCTCCTCATAAGCCATTCGCCCCCCCTTTCCCATCCCTAATCTCAACCTTCCCTCGCTTATGGTAGAACGACCCTGACCTCTCCTCCAGCACCTCCATTGACAGTTCTACGTTCGAATTTCGTCACACTTTTTTTTCGAATCACGCTTCGACTTCTTCTTCTCCTTTGACAACTTTTCATAGCCATGATTTCGCCCCCCTCTCCATCCAAGGCACGGATGATCAACAACCTAGAAGACAAGGAGAACTTGGGCGGTGTCACAATGTCACGTTCGGGCAGCTTTGGGCTACGAACAGCGGGAAAGTTCAGCAGTAACTCCTCCCTCTCCATCGCCATTCACCCACCATCCCGCTCGGGCACCATGCAATTCCGCAACTTTGGAAACATTGCGCTACCACCAACTCCCAGCACTGCCGGACTCGACTCCTTCTCAGGGATAGACAGCAAGAGCCCCAGCCCTGCCTTGCGTACCATCGAACTTCCCCTGACACCGACATCTGCCGGCTCTCCTGCTTACACACCCGTTTCGACTTCCTCAAATGGCATTCCCCTTCCCACCACCACACCCGAGCTTCAGGCTATCGAGTTTGACCAACAACCCGACGCTTATGTCCCCATACCGAACGCACCAAGGCTGGGTCCATGCGAGGAAGGCGTCTTTGCACCTTTCGCATGCTCGTCATCCTCATCGAGCCTCGACCTGTACGACTTTCCTCCAACTCTGAGCGACGCAGAGGAGAGCTTGCTTCGAGACGACATTGACGAGGACGACGACGAGCACGAGGCCCAAACTCCCGTCAAGGACGTCTTGGCCATGGTGCGCTCCTCCAACTTTGGCGGCGCTGAAATGATGTTCGGCGGTGCTTCCATGCAACGAGAGGCAACAGTGACGCTCGTGAGCTCGGAGGCGCAGCTCGAGATGCAATCCAGCTTCCAACGGAGACGAGACCAGATCACCATGTCCATGGACAAGGGCAAAGCGCCTGCTCGACTTGCGGATGATGACAACATCGACGCCGACACCACCGCTTCTGGCATCATGCTCACTTCTCACTTTGGCCGGCTTGCGCTTCAAGACAACGCAACCGTTCCCATCTCACCTGACAACGGCCTTGGACTCACGCTCGGCCCCATCTCTGACCCTGCTTCAATGGCACTCGCTGAAGCAGTAACAACGATAGTCATCGAAGCACCCGAAGGACTACCCCAGGTTCCTGGTCTGGCAGGTCTGGGACTCACATTGGAAGCGGACAGCAACGAATCGAACTCGATAAAGTCCGCAAAGATTGCAGACAAGAGCTCCCGTCGCTTCAAGGGTCTACCTGGCAAGCAAAAACAGCAACCCGAAGTTGCTGTAGAAAACATTACTCCCTGGCAGGAAGAGCTCGAGCTGTCGATGACTCGCAAGAGAGCCCCCCTCTCCGAGTCCCGGCGGTCCTCCAACGCCACTGCCACTCCTCTCTCTGTCGTCACCGTCAACCGGCCCAGGCTGGGAGGACTCACACCGACCTCGAGTCCCACCACGAACACCCCGCTCAAAGGCTCAAATCCTTCTTCGCCCGCCAAGCGCAGTGCAACCGTGGCCGCCCTGTCCTCGCAACTGCAGCTGTTCGCAGCAGGCAAGGAGAACCAAGACCCCATGACGAGCCGACGGAGCTCCCTCATGGCCAGCGGCGGTGCAGGCAACAACAGCTCGCCCGCCACAAACATGCTCAAGATGCACGGCAAGCACGGCAGCTCGCGAGGATCTTCGTCCTCCTCATCCTCCGGCTCGCTAGCTGCCTCCTCCTCCGGTGGAGAGTTTGGCCCTGCTCTGCACCAGGCCCACCCCGCCCGAAAGCGAAGCCGGATCGCTCTTCGCTGAAGTACATACGCGGACGTTCATACAGACTTCTAGACACCGGACCAGACCTCAAAACTTTGCAAAAATCCAAGATTGCTCGCATGTATCGCAGCTCATCGTCATCCATTTCACCGACATTTCCAGCATACTGTATACTCAACTCACCATCTCCAGCACACCTTCAACTTCTACATGGATACTCTCCAACTCTTCCTGCATGCTCGGGCCCGCCTCCTTTCCGCAACTGGAAGGAGGGACCAATCCCCGATGATACCTTTTTTCCACTCCGCGGTCTCGTCGTTCCATCGTTCCACACTTTTGATGTCACTCATTTGCATATCCACACATTCACAATCTTCTGCCTGCATCGCCTTTGTCCTTTGCTAGCTTTCATCATCGTTTTTGTCTCGTTCAAATACATCCCATAACCAAAACGTCACAAACCTGCTGCCTCCCGAGTCTGAACGCTTTCAACGGGAACGGGACATGCGAAGCAAGAAAGGAATGAGGCCGTCATGGTCTCGCAACATATGTACAGTAGCTCAGATTTCTCAGCTTGACTCCGTCTTCAAAAGGTCTGTCCATGCATTGCTATCGATTGCTAGAGCACAAGCTTTTCAAGACGATGCGGCAGCAGCAGCGCGTTTCACAGGGCCGACTTCAATGACCTCCGGCATCGACCGTGCCATCTCCTTGGTGCCAGCAGGGAACGGCAGGTTCTCGATTCCGTCCGGCAGGTATGCCGACGCCGGCTCATTCCCATGCGCCAGCTGTCCGCTCCGAAGCTTGCCGACACTGAAGGGAAAAGCCGCCTTGTTAACCAACGCCCGCTTCGCATCCGTCACATACACCACCCCCTGTTCCGGGCCCGGCACCTGTCCCTGCACGAACAAGAGCTCATCGCGAGAGTCGACCCGGAGCACTTTTACGTTTTGCACCGTCCGGTGGGCCGTACCGCCCATTCGGCCCGCCATCTTCTTGCCGGGGAACACACGGCCGGGATCTTGGTGCTGACCCGTAGAGCCGTGGGAGCGGTGCGAGATGGAGACACCGTGCGAGGCGCGCAGACCGTGGAAGCCGTGCCTCTTCATGGCACCTTGGAAGCCTTTGCCCTTTGTGATCGCTCGGACATCGACGCATTGGCCGGGCACAAAGTGGACGGCAGAGAGCTGGGTGCCCAGAGGCAGGAACGCGTCTGGAGTGACACGAAAGTCGTGCAGGACCCGTTTGTCGGTCTGGATCCCTGCTGCTTCGAGGTGGCCTTTGACAGACTTGGAGATTCCACGCTTGGAGTGCACGTCAAAGGCAGCCACTTGGAGAGCGATGTACGGTGGAGCCGGCTTGGCTGAAAAGTTGGCATTCTTGAGTGATACGGTGGTGGGTGGGAGTCTGTGAGCTGAGATCTGGTTGGACATGACCTGGAGGATGGTGGCAGGAACTTGTTGGCCGGTGGAGAGGAAGAAGGAGGTCATCCCGACCTTGCGGGTGATGAGACCGACTCGGCGGGACGCTGGAGTCCATGTTGGGTCCGATCCAGCGTCTGGCGCTGTCGGTTGCTGAGGACTTGAAGCATCTGATGTTGCTACCGTTGCGGCAGTCGGAGAAGAAGAAGAGATGGACCTGGTGGGCGATAGTAGGTTCTGTAATCTTCGAACTCTTGACGCGGGTGAGACTGCTGAGGGACGAGGCTGGTTTGATGAGGAACAAGATGAGGACGAGGAAGCAGCCGACGAGGAAATCGCTCTGGTGCTTGATTCGGCGGTTGACAGGACCACAGCTGATCTCCGTGCTGTCGCTCTGAGTGAAGGTGCAAGTGATGCCATGGTCGCTCCTTAGTTCTCCCTGTGTGTTGATCGATTCCCCTCGTGCTGCTGCTGTTGCTGTTGGACGAGGGTCAGCTTGAGACGGTACTGGAAGAAGGGTGGGAGAGAGAGAAAGCTGACTGAATTTATTCTGGTTTTCTTATTTCTGCCTCGAAGAGAAAAATGCAAAATAAAAGGAAGATTGACAGGAAGAGAGAAACTTCGAACAGAGACGACACACCATTTCCTTCTCTTCTCCTCTCCTAACACACACACGCCCGCAGAACGGCAGCACTCGAGCAACATGGCAGCGGCTGGAGCGGCTCTGATGGCGGCATCATGCCTGCGGTGCGCATCTTCTTCATCAGCGTCGTCATCTAGAATCCATCTCGGTCGCTCGACCCTCGCATCATCATCAAGCCTTGATCTGGCCAGTCTCAGAGCCACTCTTCCTTCTGCCTCGGGGGCTCCAGTCTCGACACGTCAGTTCACCTCCTCTGCCGCGCATTTGGAGAAGAAACGGAAGAGGATCGCCCGATTGAAGCGCAAGTCGAATCTGGAAAGACGCGAACTCACCTCTCGCCTCCTCGAATCATCCAAGCCAGACCCCATTCTCGGCCATCTTCTCGGCCCACAACCTCGAGCCTCGATAGTGAACCAGAACGCAAACGCAGAAGCCGCAGCCGCAGGTCTGGCTCCTACCACGGGTGGAGAGGAGGTCTGGACCCGGTCAGACCTGGCCAAGATCATCCTGTCCCATGACGAAGTCTGGGGAGTCAGAGAGGACCGCCGTGGTGAGCTCGTACCCATCGACCCTGCCGAGTTTGTTCGCGCACGAGGCGGAGAAGAAGACGGGGTCCAAAGTCCAGGTGGGATCCTGCCCGGAGACGAGCAGCTCGCAAAGGACCAAGAGCGTTTTGGAGGCCCGCTGCGGCTCAATTTCGGCCTCAGCTCGAAGGACCGTGAGCTTCTGTTCGACGAACTCCCTCGGGTCATGGTTGAGGATCACATGCTCGACTCTCGCAATCTCGGTGGGGCTGACCCCAGCCAGAATTTGGAATTGGCCAGCTTGCTGTCCTCGAACCCCATCTCCCCTGCCAGTGCTTCGACGGCGAGCGGCGAGTTTGACGTGATGAACGAAGACGCACAAAAGGCGCTGACGGAAGAGATGGAGGAGCTGGAGCGAGCAGAGGCAGGCAGTGCCGACGTACTGGCGCGAGTGCTGGATCTACGGAATGCGAGCGCGCGTGGAATCCGATTCGAGAATACGCGACGGATCATCCAGGCGTTTGGACGCAAGCTGCCCGACGGACGACTGGATACGGGCAACACTGAGGTGCAAGGTGTGTATGGTTCGCGCCTGCCCTCTTTTGCCACGTTCATCTTGGATGTTGACTGACACATCTTGCCTTGTTCATGGTATCCCTCCTCCCTCGCAGTGGCCCTGTTGACATATCGGATCCGCAACATGCACTCTCATCTGGCAAACGCCCGACACGACAACCACAATCGGCGCCAGATGAACATCATGGTGCACAAGCGCGCAAAGCTGTTGAAGTACCTGAAGAGGACGGAGCCGCAGCAGTACCAGTCGCTACTGCCGCGCGTGGGCCTGCTGCCAAGGGCGGTTGAAGGCGAGCTGATCCTGCCTGGCAAGCCCAAAGTAGGACGAATGTGATACCAAAAGTCTGGAATCTCAATATGTAATGAAACCAAACAAGTTTCTGTCATTGCTGCCGCAAGATGTTCCGACAGAAAGGGCCCAGTTGCTCCCGAAGGTGATGCTTATTATTATCACGAAGCTGTATGCAATCGCGTGCAGTAAAGGCAGAGGGGAGAGACAAAGAAGGAGGGGAAGCGGGCTGAGTCCATCTGTTCCTCGGTGAAACCTGTACGAGATGGGCCACGCGAGAAAGGCACTGACCCCATCTGCTTGGTTGATCAATCAGCCTGCTGTTCGACCTCCGACATCTGAGGCAAGTTGGCAGAGGCCACACTGAAGAACCTTCGAAGAATGATACACTGGTACAAGACTTGCCTTGGGACCATGAGCCGGATCACAGAGCCACAAGCAGCCTGCGTCTGAAGTCTGAACACATGGCGAGCCAGGACCATCTCTGCTGACCACTACTGGCTGGTATGGATTGGGGACTGGCAATGAGGTCACTATGGTAGCAGCTTCTGGTTTGCCAAAGTGGAGGGCCTGGCCGGTTCCCAAGGCCCCGACTAGCACAAGATACGCCATAGTTAGTAGTGGATACCTACAATCAATGGTTTGCTAGTGGTGCTAGTTGGGCGTGAAGTACAGTATGTATTCTCACACGCTCTCTCCCCAAGGACGAGCAGTGCAAAGGTTCAGGCACAATTCGGTCATGTGTGCGCGGTAAGGACGATGGCTCACCTGGCCTGACTCTCTTTTGGTTCACAATTTCTTTCTTTCTTTCTTCCTTTCTTTCTTTCTTTCTTTTCTTCCGTCTTCTGGGATGCATGCATGCATGCATGCAGCCAGCCAGCCAGCCAGCCAGCCAGCCAGTCAGCCAACAACCACGTACCCTTGTCTGTGCCGAGTAGACGAGCGAGCGGTGTACATATCGTGACCTTCTAACCAGCTCTTCGGTCACAGTCCTTCCACCACGACTGCTCGGCTGGCCCATCGTTTCCACTGTTCCGATGAGCAGTACATACAACCAAGATGATCCTTAGTGCAGAAGCTGGTATTGTAATGATTGTTAAGCTATTATTATCCGCCGCCCCAGCGCCAGTGCTCTTTGCCTCACTCATGATTAATAGATAACCATATTAAAAAGTACTGTAGACTTAAGCCCAGCACGGGCGGGGAAACGCACAGCACAGCATCAAGAAGAAGGAAGCAGAGACTTGTGCTGCATCATCCGGGATCATTCCTTCTTTTCCCACTCGGCCTTTGCTTCCTTTCAACCACCTCGACCCCGACCTCGTCTTCCTCTCTGTGTGTGGGCCATCCTCGTCCTCCTCCAGAAGCAGATCCTGCTCCTGCTCGGATCAAAGACCGCGGCCCTTCTCATCAAGCTGTCAGTCAGAGTCGGCTGATTCGTGTCAACTCATTCCGGCCAAGTCAATCTCAAGAAGACAGCAAGGAAAGGAAAAAGGGCCTCTCTCTCAGGCCTCAGCTTCCTCTTCCCGCCTTTGGCTTCATCTTATACTCTCATCTCATCTCATCTCATCTCATCTAGCTCCGCACAGGCCCGCCTCCAGTCTTCTGAAGCGCATCCCCACTTTTCGATCACAGCCCGCAGACACCTTCAGGACTGCCCATCCACCTGCTCCACTTCTGCCGTCTTCCAGCACAATGCCGCTCAACACCCTCAGCCCCAAGAGCTCTGCCTCACATGCCTCCTTCCACTCATTCTCACCTGCCACCTCAGTTCCAGGGACAGATTCTCCCTCGGTGATTCCCTCCTCTCGCTCTATCAGCAGCCGATCACGAACGTCCAAGATCGGAGCAGCCTCTCAACCACCAGAGACCTTTATGCCTTCCGCCTCCATACCCGCATCCCTCAAGGAGAAGAGCAAGTCTCACAAGACCCTCAAAATCCCCATCGTCAGCAATGTCGTCGACGCCATCGTCGACAGACTCAAAATTAGCATCAGCACCCTCCATCTCCACGAGCCAAACCCAACCGGCTTCCATGTCGATCTCTGGCTTCGAATCCTTGGCACTGGCCCCCTCAAGGCAAAGGTCTCCTTCCCACAAGGTGTCAGCCTCATCTTTGCCCTACCCACCCATGACGAATTTCTCAAGTCGGCAGAAGAGGCAGACTACTCTAAATTTGACGCACAGAACCCTGCTCATCCTCCTCCACCCCCAACCCCCAACAACGGCTTCAGCAGTTCAGCCTCATTACGTAGCGTATCTAGTAATCTACCTACTTCTCGCGAACCTGCGGCACGGAAGGGCACTGCCAAGGGCAAGCGGTCCGCGACATTCAAGGACGGATCATCAACAGCTCCTTTATCCGGCAAAAAGCTACATACGTCGGCATCAACAGGTGATGTCGCTTCGGGCTCCCTCCGCCCGCGTTCAGTCATTCAGAAGGGTCACGGTGACCGTAACGGCAACGGCTTAGGCGCGCATTCGGACGACACCACCCCCACCGATGAAGCTCTACCACCCACCAGTCCCAAGACCGGAATTGGATCTACCTTACCTCCGCACAAAAACAGAGTCGGTGGAAATGGCGCCCTGGACGAGCTTGGACCCGGAAAGGTGTTCTGCATTCACGCTCATCTTGAGCCCGTCAAGCTCAAACCTCTGCCTGGCGATGTGCCCGCCCGCATCCGTATTGAGGCTTCTGGGCCCGAGCTCGAAAATATTACCGCCCTTGTCAACAAGGTCGTCCGCACCCATGGTGAGGTTAGACTCGTCCTTCAAGCAGATGGCGTGGTCATCAAGGCGTATGGCATCCGGTTCTCGGCCAAGAGGCTACAAAAAGACATCATCTTCGAGGGTCTTTCCCATCTCACCAATGTGCTCAGATTTGAGCGTCCACACCAGACCGTTGGTCGTAGCTTGTATCATGCGCCGTCGCCGCCGATGCCATCGAGCCTACTACCCTCTGCAACAGCACGCGACGACGGGTATCAAAGGCGCCTCAAGGACGGACGCTCCAACAGTTTGTTGTCTGCACGTGCCGAATCCTTTACCTCCTCCAGACCGAGACCAGAGGCGCGTCACATTCACTCCGAAGTCCAAGATCTCCAGATCCTTGCCGGCACCCCAGAGACCGGCATTGAGTTCTCCGCCAAGATCAATCTCCCCAATCCGGCCAACCTCATTGTAGACCTGACCTCTCTCGAATTCGACTTGGGCGTCCCGTCTGAGACCGTAAGGAACGTTATACCCGCCCTCAGAATGACAGACCAACCCCCGAGCTATATTCCCATCGGCTTTATCAGTCTTGCGCCCACGCGATTGGCTCCGGGTGACAATTTCATCGAGGCGCGCGGGCGAGTCGTGGTGCCGAATCCACCTCCGGGCACGCATCCAACCTCGCATCTTGCTACTATAGTCCTAGCTGGGCAATATTTCCTCACAGGTCTTCTCGAGAACCGCCAGATGGAAGTGCGTGTGGCTGCTCCGGGTACTACGTCCATCTCACCTGTTCTGGACCCCATGCGCCCCACTGTGGCAGCGTCATCCCAGCGACAGATTTGCGCATTGCCGTGGCTGGCCACCGCGATTGAAGGTATCGTCATCGATGCCGTCCTCCCGCCTCTTGGAGAACGCGTCCGACTACTCGATGGAGCCGAGTTCCGGTTTGAGCCATTGCCTCAATCAAGTCTGACCGGTCCACCTGTGCAGCGTTCTGTCGCGCGGACTTCGCTCCGTCAAGGCTTGAACGTCCCCATCAAGATCTTTTCCCTCAAAGTGGACTGCATAGTGGACTTGCCGGCCTTCGATCAGAACGGAGAGCCCATCACGGCTAATAGCGCAGCTGGACCTCCCCCACCTCCGCAGAGTCCTTCCAACAATCGATTGGGGACAGGGGCCCGGCCTCCCGAATCTCTGTGTATCGCAATTGTCCAGTCATTACCTGGCTCAGACGTGATGGTCATCGAAGGCACAGGACAGCCGTCGCCTCAATCGTTCCCCGTTCAGCTCAATCCTGACCTCAGAGTCTTGATCAAGATTGTGCGGGGACATGCGGCGATGCGGAATGTTGACCTGGGACGCACCCTGAATGCGGTTCTCGATACCTTTGCGACTGGTGTAGGCTCGCTGCCTCCCAAAGATGCACTCGTCGGCCACGATCCCTGGGATGACCTCCCATCTCTGATCGCGCGCGTCGTAAAGAACATGAAGGTCCGCGCGATCTTGGAAGTCGATGCCGCCTTTGGAGACTACCGCATCCCGGGAGTGTTCCGCTTCCAGATTCGCGACTTGCCCATCGTGATCTCGACCCAGACGGCGGCCACTTTGATCCCGCATATTTCTCAGCCAATCGTGACGGATATCATCGATCGCATGACGCTCCACCTGGACAACTTTATCGTCAACGAGCTCTCGGTCCACGGTATTCACGCGCAGTGTGATGTTCGATTGCTCAACTTTGGACCCATGCGATCCGAGGTGCGATTCCGTGAGGGACTCGAACTGAAGCTTCTCCTCGACGGCAGATGGACGCGTTGCGGAACGGCTTTGATTGCGGACATGATCACTGTCGATCCCTACGCGCCCGAGCCCGTGCAGAGCGATGTGTTCGTGGTCCCGCTGGCGGGCCAGGCTGGAGGCGAAGCGTTCTCCAAATTTGTGGAAGCCCTCGTCCAACAGCAGTCGTTTGCAGTCTTCTTGTCGGCGAATCAGCTCTCCATCAGGACGGGAGGGACCAACTTTGTGGCACCTATCCACAAGGCGATTTCGTTGGAGGGCATGAACGGTCTACGTGGCTTGACAGTGGAAAATCTGGAGGTGCTTGGTGAGGTCCCGTCTCCGGCTGACGCATTCCGAAGCTCGGAGCAGAAGGACGCGTTGAGAATCAAGATCAGGATCAACATCCCCAACTCGAGCTCGATTAATCTGGGCCTGGCTCGACTGACGCTGTACATGATGTTCGAGGGCGTCTGTGTGGGTGACCTTGAGGTGGACGAGGTGGTTATCCGGGGCAAGCACGTCACTCATGCGGATGGCCTGGGCACGATTTACATCGGCGCGGACGATCAACATGAAACTCGCAAAGTAGTGGTGCTGGAGAAGATTGGAAAGCTGTTCAGTCTACTGATTGCTGGCTTGCCCGTGGATTTGGAGGTACGCGGACGGAGAACATGGGCGTATGCTCCTGGGATGGGGCGACCATCGATACATGCTGCTGTAGCGGCTGCATCCGCGGCTGCTGCCGCAGGAACCTCGTCTGCGAGAACACCTACGTCGCCAGATGGCCGAGGATTGGCCTCGACCGCGCCGCCGCCGGGCATCATCCGGCAATCTCAGAGAATAGGCTGGCTTGATGCAGCCGTCCGGACGATCAACTTGCCGGTCAAATTTGGGCTTCCGGAGCCCTTGATGATAGTCAAGCAGATTGAAATCGGCGTTGTGACGGCCGCCTTCACAGATGGGAGACCGCCTGCCTTGGCGATCAAGGACATTACCGCGGTTTATGAGCTTCCGTACTCGGTGTCGTTCCAGGTGCTCGGGCTGGCACTCGATCTGCATCTGTTATATGACAACGTCGAGTTGGGCTCGGCGTTGACAGACGAGTCGAATGCGGTGGATACCGAACAATGGCACTTCCCTCGCTCAGCGAACGAGCCTGCGGGCGTGGCGGGCAAGATTCAGATGAACCTCAGCAGCTTCACCCTCCGGGACAACGTGGACACGAGGGCGTTGAGTGAGGCGATCGCGATTGTGGCGGACAAAGAGGACGCGACTCATTTGCAGGTCCGGGGCAAGGCGCGAGTCCGAGCACTCACGGCGCTTGGTGCCGTCACTGCGGACATCCAACTTGGCGAGGAGCACATCGTATCTGTGAAGGGACTCAATGGGTTGCGGCCCGAGCCATTGCGCGAAGAGAACTTGGTCGTGGCCGCCGCAAGTAAAGACTTCATCCTCCTTGTAAGTTCTTGCAGGAGAGGCGACCTTACTCTGCACAGACTCTTCCGGACTGACCTTATTCCGGGGATCTTAACAGCGCTTTGACCTCTTGTTGTACAACCCATCGCCTTCGGTTTCGATCCACGTGTTGAACAGTGGAGTCAGTTTTGCCGCCTTCTACAAAGGTTTCTACGTAGGACGAGCAATCATCAAGAAGGATTTGATCCTCGACATCGGCCACGTCCGGGTCGAAGACACGGAATTCCAATACCAGCCTGCAGCGGAAGTCCTGAAAGACGTGCTGGATGTCCCGACCAACTTGATGAGCGGGCGAATGACGGAGCTTCTGATCGAGGGAGACGAGCACTCGACGACGATCGATACGCTGCTACCCGCGTTGAAGGCCATCAGGGTGCCATTCCTGCTCAAGCCGATCTTAAACGGAACACTGATCGACAGCATTGCCACGCGTCTGAGCGTGGGTATGTTGACCTCGCAGACCTGCATGGTCGAATTTGTGGTGAACAACCCGTTGGGCGTGCCCATCGATATCCTCGACCTTTCCTTCAAAGCGAAGCACCGCGGTGAAGATTTCGCAACCTGCTCCACGTCCTTCCGCCAGACACCAGACTTTGCGAACGGGATCCGGGCCACCAAGCTATCGGTTCCTCCCGGTACTCCTTCCCAACCGGGTCAACAGACGAGTCCGGCTGTGGAGACACGGATGGCAAAGAGGATCGACAAGATTGTGACGACTCTGGTTGCGGAGAAGGGACTTCTCTACCTCGACATTGAGCTCGAGGCGCGTGTTGAGCTTGGCTCTGCGCCCGAGTCTGCATTCCCCGTCTTCATTTCGTATTCTCAATCAGGGTAAGTTCAGCATGAGCTGCTCCAGCTGAATTCTTGTGCTGATCTTTCTTCTGCCGCGTTGTGCCGCGATCACTTCAGACTGCCGCTCAAGATCCGCGGCTTGCCTGGTCTAGGATGAAGCTGTCGTTCGTTCGCGATCACGCGCCGCTCTTCCTGACCCTTTAAACTATATATATATTCTTCCGAACGTCACGCATCCGCATCACCTGCTCATCACCCACATCTTCTCGCTTTCAATCGCGCACATACGATTTCAGCCATCTTCAAGACGAGGACCTGCTTCGGTATTTCAGGGAGTACTTACTTCTCGTGATCTATTACCCAAAAAATGAGGCCTCCTTTGCTCCGTTCTTTCCTCTTGCGTCCGATTTTACTCTGTTTCCAGCAGTGCCATCTCAACCGTTCCTTCGATTTCTTCATTAGTATGCCTCCTTCAAGAGCGAATGTACACTCTCCTTAGTTTCACTTTCAACGCAACGCCATCAAGAAAGCTCATCCAGTTCGCAAAAAGGCAAAGACAGCGTAGAAGAGAAAGATGAGAGATGAGAAGGGCAAAAAGAAGGCTGACCTCTGTGGGGGTCGAACCCACGACCCTTTGCGCGCTGTACATGCGTTTTGTAAAGCAAATGCTCTAGACCACTGAGCTAAGAAGCCTAAAAAGCTTCCGAGCAAGCTGCTGTAAAAATATAAAGTGTAACGTTCAATTGTGCTGTGACGCAATGAATTTGCGACCTCTGGTCGGTCGTCAACCCGTGTTGTTGTTGACCTTGCTCACCTGCAGCAACCCACTTCCCACCTCGTAGTCCACACGATCCCGTGTTCCCGAGCCAACATCAACTTCCTCACGTTCCATAGCTCGTAGAGCAGCATCGATCCAAGACGATGGCAACCATCATTGAATCCCTCTTCGGACGGGCCAAGACACCCGCCGAACGACTGCGCCAACACCAACGCAGCCTCCAGAAGGCCGTGCGCGAACTCGACCGGGAGCGTTCCAAGCTCGAGCAGCAAGACAAGAAACTCATCATGGACATCAAGAAGGCGGCACGAGACGGACAGATGGGCGCTTGCAAGGTGATGGCGCGTGATCTGGTCCGGACGCGGAGGCATGTGCAAAAGTTTGTGCAGATGCGGACGCAGTTACAGGCGGTCAGCTTGAGGATTCAGACGTTGAGGAGTAATCAGCAGATGGCGGAGGCGATGAGGGGCGCTACTCGGGTGCGTATCTGTGCTCCTTCTATGGCCCATGGTCTCGTATCCTGCCGTTCGCCGTTCCGACGCTGACTCCTTGGTCCCAATCTTGCTTGGCTACTGATCATGCTTCGGCTGACTCGAAACTTCGACAGGCAATGGGCATGATGAACCGCAGCATGAACCTGCCCCAGATTCAGCGAATCATGCGCGACTTCGAACGGGAGACGCAGACGATGGATATGAAGGAGGAAATGATGGGAGATGCCGTGGACGAGGCGATGGATGATGAAGCGGACGGGATCGGCGAGGAGGAAGAGGGCGATGCCATTCTGAGCCAGGTGCTTGACGAGATCGGAGTCAGCTTGGGGCAACAGGTGAGTCTATCATTTGCCCACCTTCAGGTGGTGGTCCTTGCCTCAGCAATGAATGCTGAATCGATCTGAAACTTGCTCCTCAGCTTACCGACGCACCTACTGGAATCGCGGCTCCGTCGGCACTGGCCAACCCATCTGAACGAATTGCTATAGGAGAAGGAATCGGAAGCAGTGGTCCATCAAAGCCGAGTGGTGGCAGCGGTCCATCGGGCGGAGGCCCTGCTCCCGGCGATGGCGGCGGAGGAGGTCTTGGTGCATCGAGCAGACCAGCTGCGGGCGGAGGAGGTGTATCCAGCGCTGATGATGCCCTTCAAGCTCGCCTGGAAAGCTTGCGGAGAGACTGAGCATTACAGGAATCTTACCCGAATGCTCGTCCCTTTGAATGCCGAGCTCGAGTATCACCCGAACGAGCCATCCGAGGTTCGGAGTCGCGGTCAATCAACCCTTTTTTACTTTCTTGTACCATAATTGGGAGACTAGCTAATGATTAGAGATATGCAGGCAGGAAGGAGATGGAGTGTCCACCTTTCCCATTCACAGAGAGACGTCCCCTTCCACCCGCAAGCGTGTCTTGAGACAGTAGTTATGTGCATGTGTGTGTTCGCAAGTGGTTGTATAGCTGTTGCTATGCAGACAACAATGACAGTTGGCCATGGTCATGATTGATTGGGCACGCCGGAAGGATGGATCAACTGGAGGACGACATCGAAGCCGGTACAAATTAGTAGACGGGAATGACTGCGACTGCTCTTCTCTCGGCTGCTGCACGGGCGAACCCCGTGGCTGCTTTGGCCTCAAGTGCCAGAAGACTGACCGTCAGTATCAGCTCCTCATCGGCATCGGCGTCATCTTCCTCCTCGTCACGCTGGATCTCTTCCTCCGCTGCCACCCAACAACCGGCTCACGGTGCCCAGGGCGACTTTGCTCGTCCCGCGAGCGCTCCCACGTCGACCAACCTTCCCACAGCCAGTGGCGAGCGCAACACTGCGATCGCTCAGCCTCACACACCCGAGACGATTCCCTCGGAACAAGCCCCCAACTACCCCTCCACATGGTCCGCCAACCAGAACGCGCGCGAGAACGCGATGCGCGGACCTCGCTTTGAGCAAATGGAGGTCGACTTCCAGCCCCAGCCGCTGAGTGCGATGGCGATGATTCAGAAGGAACCTGTCCGGTTGTCGAGCAAGCGGGTGGTCAGCTGTGATGGTGGGGGAGGAGCATTGGGCCACCCCAAGATCTTCATCAATCTGGACAAGCCTGGCCCAAAGGCGTGCACGTACTGGTGAGTGTGCGGTTCCTTCTTCTGACGTCCTCCATCCAAGGTGTCGTAGATGAGTCTGTGCTGATGTTGTATCCGAATTTGAACAGTGGTGTCCGCTATGAGCTCGACCACGGTGCTCATCACTAAGCGAGAGAACGTACGAGCGACCAGAGTGACAAGAAGTGGATCAGGTCTACAACAAGGGTTCGCTCGTTCCCACTCTGTGCGACTGTCGTAGGCTTCAAAGGTCGACACTCATCACTTTACACACATTTTGAAATCTACAACTCGGCTCTTTCCTAGACTATGCCAACAACTCGCTGGCTGACGGTCATGCCTGATTATTGATAGGTATAGATATGAGTATGGTTCATGCGACGGTCTTGTCCACGGCCTGCTTGATCTCGGAGTAGACCTGTTCCTTGGACTTGGTGGAGTCGACCTGCCCTCACCGAAAGAGCGTTCGATAAGCTCTCAGAGACCATGACCGCAGAACTATGTCAAGACAGGCAACTTACCTCCACCACCTTTCCTTTGCTTCGGTAGTAGTCCACCACTGGCATCGAGGTCTCGACGAAAGTGCCTGCAGAAAGGGAGGGTACCAGACTTAGTGCATGGAGAGGGAAAGGCAGAGACTGAGGAGCACGTACGGAAACGCTTCTTGATGGATTCGACATTGTCATCGGCTCGGCCGCTCGTCTTGCCTCTGTCGAGAATGCGCTCGAGCATGATGTCCTCGGTGCAGGTGAGGAAGAGGACAAACTTGTTCTCGCAGATGTCATCGTCGAACATCTTTGCTTGGTCCATCTGTCTGGGGAATCCATCGACGAGGAATTTTGCCTTGCCCTGGTTGTGCTCGGCCATGGCGTTGGAGAGGAGGGCAATGGTGACGTGAGAGGGCACAATCTTGCCCTCCTTGATGTAGTCCCTGATGAGGTCACCGTATTCTGAGCCGGGACGTTCCTGCTCGGAGCGGAGGAGGTCACCAGCTGAGAGATGGATGAAGCCGTAGTCGGAGACGAGGGATGCGCATTGGGTGCCCTTGCCTGAGCCTGGCCCTCCGAGCACAAAGATGACGGTGGTATCTGCGGGCGAGAAGCGGGAGTTGCTCATGACTTGATATTCTGCTCCGGGTGGTTTGTTGGCGGAATGAGGGGGTTTGGATGAGGGATGCGCTTGGACTGCTGAGGGCCCTTCTTGAGCTTGGACTGCTGGGAGTTGACGACGTAGGCAAACGATCCAAAGGCGAGCACGGTGAGAGAAGCAAACAGGAGCGGGTTAGGAGCCTTGCTCATTCTCTCTCCTCTGAGTTGAAGATGAGACGAAGCCTGCATGGGCCATTCATCAAGAAGATCGTCCATGATGCGGGTGTTGATCTCTGGACATGGTCAGCCGGGTAGCAACAAGAGATGAGCTACATACTGTATGACCATTGCTTGGCTTCATTGCATTGTTGTTCACACAGCCATCTGCCACATTGACACACCCACCATCTTCGCGTCGGAGGCAAGGGCAGAGCCGAAGAGGGAGAGAGATGGCCACGCTCCTGTCCCGCGTCCGCAATGCTCTCATATCAGCCCCATCGTCTCCTCCCGCAGCTTCGGCCGCAACATCGGCGGTCAAGAATGCCACCTCCTCTACTCTAGACACCATTCTCAGCTACGCAAACATCTCCAGCTGGATGCTCAACACGCCTCCCGAATTGACCTCTGACGACTCCTCGGCTACTTCTCTTCCTCCCATCACCCTTTACCGAGCTCCCATTACTGCAGGCGTCAACCCGTATCAGGTCGTAGCAGCAACGACCGCACAGATCAACAACCAGACGACTTCCTCAGGCAGCAACACTAGATTCAGGACCGTGTCCCCTCCCTCTGCTCTCGGCGGACCAGGCCTGCTCGGCTTCCTCACATCAAAATGGTTCTTCGTCCTCGTCATCACCACTGCCCTCATCAACCGAATCCAGCACATCTGCAGACCTCGCAATAGACCCCAGCCCATCACTGGTTGGAAGCGCATCGCACTTAAGTTGCCAGCCCTCACGCTTCTGCTTCGTTCAGTTGTATTTCTCCTCGCCATTTCCATCACCCTCGCCCTGGACCCGCCGGCATCTGTCGTGACAGATACCACAAGCTCCGGACACCAAAAGCATATCCTGGTCTCCCTCGCTACCAAGCACATCCTCCAACCTGGTTGGAAGGCTCGTGCCTGGTTGGGTTACCTCTTTCTCAACCCTGAGACTGGCACCTTTCGCATCGAAGCAGTCTCCAGCCAGGCCATCTGGGCTGCTTTCCTGGCAAGCGCAGCCTACCTCATCACCGAGACCCTCATCAAGAGCCTCGAGGGAGGTCAGCGAAGCTCAAATCCTGCTAATGGTGCGCTCAATCACAACCCTGGCCTCACCGCAGCTGCAGCCATCGTCTTCTCATCTCCTTCTACTTCTTCTGACCGAACATCACCAGGAGACATCCCCTCGTTCAACCTCGCCGGCTTTGCCTTCATCGCCCATGCGTGTGTCTTCCAGCCCGACCGCGAAGTCAACAATCCCGGGCCACCAACATGGTGTCTCTTCTTCAGCATATTTTTGCAAATTGCCGAGCTCACCACGATTGCCCTGGCTTCTCTGGATAAATCGAGGCCGAGGACGAATCTGCCGATCACGAGCTTCTTTGGGATCGTCAACACTGCTCACCACCTACACTGGACATACATCGGCAACCCGACGGACCCTTTCCACCTATCTAACCGCTTTCCTGACGCGCTCCTTCTGGTGAGTCCGTAGGCCCGCTATTTGGGCACAGCATGAATTTACTCAAAGCAATTTTTCTTTCTTTCAGCTCATCATCGGTTTGACTGCCTGCCTACATGCGATCACCATGATCGTAACCGAGGGCAAGATTGACCCCAGCCGACTCCTCTTCAATCCGTCCAATCTGCCCGGAATGACAGAGGACTACAATGTGGCGATCATCAAGATTGGTACCGCCTGTCTCGAATCGACACGGCTGAGCGGAATGAGCAAAGAGCTGGCGACCATACACACGCCTGCGGCGACTTGGGTCGAGATGGACGCCATGGGAGGGGCTTGTGTGGTTTCGCAAGGCTCCGCTGCTAGCACTACATCCGGAGCACACAGAACTCGGGAGGCTGTCCAGCATGACCAAGTTCAGAGCTCCTTCTGGGGTCTGAGGCGGCGAGATGCTAGTGGCGCACTTAAGGAGATCGGCCGTCCAGGCGTAGAGAGCGGTGACTCCAGCTCCGAAGGCGAGCACGGCGAAGATGAAAGAGATACCATCTCTAGACATGGCCGTCGGTCATCTCGTCGACAGCGGGCCGACGGAACTTCTGCTGCGCCAGACGAACGCTTTCTGCACGAACTCCGGAGTGGATTCGCACTGGAGATTCGAGATTTGCGCACGGCGGCGGATGGAACCTTGTTCGGCCGGAACGGTCACGCTGTTCCTACCTCGTCCTCCCTCTCCATTTTGAGCGGGACTACACGGTCCCGGTCGGCCGAAGCGCGACGCTTCTTGTCCACCTTATTCCGCGTACTGCTCTCCCTCGTCCTCCTCTCGTTGGCGTGGAGCTGGAGCTGGGTTCCCTCTCTGCTCAGAGTGAAAGTGGAGGATGTGCTACTTGGTGATACAGAACGGAGACGGAGAAGGAGGAGAAGAAAGTGGAGACGATGGTTGCGCGGATGGCAACAGGCCCTCAGCCAGAGGTGGCCCAGATATCTGCGGCTGTTATGGCATGGCCAGAACGGCGAGCAGAGGCGGGAGCAAGCTTTGGCGGCGAAGAGGAGGGAGGAGGAACGCAGACTGGCGGAACGGGCCGCTCGAGTCGTCGTTGGAAGCAGTTCTGCGAACAATACTACGACAGGTCAGGGGGGAAACGCGCGCACCAGTAGAGATAATGCGCACGAAGGTCTGACGAAGGAGGTCGAGCTAAGAAGAGCATTCAGAGCGATGTCTCCTTCGGAAGCTGCGGAAGACGGTCGGTTCTGGCGAGCGATGCTGACTGCCGACGGGCCGGAGTGGATCGACGATGACGATGATGATTCGGAATGGAGGGAAGACGACGAGGACAGTGACGACGCGGAGGAGGAAGTAGATGACGAGAATGCCGAGGGTGCGACACTTTCTGCTGCGGACCAGTTGGCGGCCCGCTCCGCTCAGCTACAAAGGGGAACACATGACATCAGGAGAAGAAGAGCCTGGCGTTCCCCTTCTGTGGGCCTGACGGACGACGACTTCGACGCAGAGGAGGAAGAACAGCAGGAGGGGGTGCTCAGCCTAGCACTTGCCGCCCAACAACAAAGCGGAATGTATACCAACTCAGCGCAGATTGCGAGCGGGAGCGGAGAAAACGAGGACTTGTCGCAATACCTGCTGATGCACATGTCAAATGTTGGCGGAAGCCCACTCACGAGGAACCGATTTCGCTCCCTTGTGGGCCGACAGGCATCTGGTCCGATCACGAGTGCAATTGGAGGTATGCGAGATGGCTCCTCGTCTGTTTCGTCGCATGCTGGCCCCTTCACCGGATCGTCAGCATCGTCATCCGGCTTGCGGGCTCACGGTGGTGGAGTCAGCGAGGAACGGGACGTCCTGGTAGATGTGATCCGGATGAGGCGAGAGGCTGCTCTTACTCGCGGTGCCGGGGCGTATCAAGACTCAACGGCTTCGCTGTTGAGCATCCCCTCTGGCACGAGCGGAGCTGTTGACGAGGAAGAACAGAAGGCCGAGTGGGAACGAGAAAGACAGAGACTCTGCGTAATCTGTCAAACGGAGAATCGGTGAGTACATGCCTCATGACGGGGTCCCGAATGGTCCGTATACATACGGATGCATCTGACCATTTCCTGAACACACTCCCACCATTCAGTACCATTTTGATCTGGCCCTGTCGATGTCTGGCACTTTGCGAGGAGTGTAGAGACAATCTGGCGAGCCGGCCGGTGAATGGCAAGACACAACCCTGCCCGTGCTGCCGCACTCCCGTTGCTGGATTCTCGCGGCTCTATTTGCCCTGAACGGTCGCTCACGAGTGGAAGCTGAGTATCCCACGTCGCCTCCATCTGGACTCTAGCGCCCTCTCATGCGCATGAAACGAGACCAACGGGAAGCATCGCAAGACCCGGATACCCTCTCTCATTCCTCTCGATTACAATTCTTCCTCGTCATCATTATTTCATGTCGATCCTTTCACACCCCAATCCAAGCTGGTCATGCATCGCATTGTGGTATTGATTGTCCGGCCAATGTGGTGGTAGTACGACAAGATCAGAGTCTGACTGATCGCCCAAACCGCTTGGGAGCGGAACTGCGGGGGTCGTAGCTTCATCTGTGGCTCCGAGCCGACATGGCAGGAGGACCCATGAAAGAAGTCGAGTTGGGACCGTAGTCCCTTCGCGGTTGCTGTGAAGGCTGAGCTGCTGAAGGTCGTGGATCTCGGGATGCCGAGGACAGCTGCTGCGGCTGTTGCTGTGATATCGACGAGCCTCGTTGCTGCGCATAAGCAGAAGTTGGAGGCAAAGAGCCTATCCTGGGCCCCAGCGCATCTAGCGACCCCTGCGCAGGTGAAGCTGCTGCTTTCTGCTGATGCTGTTGCTTTGCTATCGAATTTTCCCGTTGGCGGAATCGCTGTATGTAGATCGCCCGAGAACCCCACCAGCGTGGGATTATTGGCGGAGGAGCAGCGACGATGTGAGGTGCTCCTGCACCTTCACTTCTGTCTTTCGGCCCATGTCCGTTTGCTTCTGCTGCAGCCGCTCTGGCTGTCGCAACCGCCGCCGCCGCATTGGCAGCCGCTGCATTAGCGACAGCGAGCGCTACGCCGCCGGCGCCATCCTCCTCTGCAAACCCCTCAAAGTCATCCTCGTTCAAGTCCGAGGTCGTCTCCCACATGTCTCCCATCTCGATTTGGAGGGCATCGCGCGAAGCAGCGACAGGTGCAGCTTGTGGGCGTGTTTGCTGTGATGAGCTGCCATCGAGGAGGATGGGATGTGACGAAGATCTCCCAGAAGCTGATGTAGATGATGTGCTCGATATGAGGGACCCATTGGCTTTCCTTTTTGCTGGTGTGAGGGGTGAGCCTGAGCCGGTTCCGAGTGATGACGATTTCCTTCCCCCGAGCGTAGACGCTCCAGCCGTAGATGTAGAAGCGGAAGATATCGGGTTAGAGTCGCCATAGAGGGCTGCGAGGGGGTCTCGAGCTAGTGCTGCGTTATTGGCTGAAGAGGCTGCTGAAGTCGAGGATGTGCCGGCACCAACTGGGGTTGAGCTGGACGAGGCTGCTGTCGAAGCTGATGCACCCCCGATGCTACCCCTAGGTCTCTTTTTACTCGCAGATGAAGGGTCATTTGCAGCTGAAGCCGTTGCTGCCGTCGTGGCTGTAGATGCTGACGAGGTCGAAGTAGAGGACGCTCCGGTTGCTGCAGAGGCCACAACCGGATGGGGAATGGCATTGACATAGGTCTTGGGCGGCAAGATCCATGAGCGTTCCCTCAGTCTCTTCTGTCTCTCTCGGTCTTCCTCGATGCGTTGCAAGATCTCATTCTTGGAGAAAGATTCTGAAGCTGCTCGTTCCGCGGGAGGCAGGGCTTTGAGCTGTTCCCTTTTGGAGTCGAGCCGGGCGAGGATGTGAGTGAGGACCGCAGGTGTCAGATTCGCGGAGGAGGACCAGAGGGAGACGACCTCTCTTGTGCTGGCGAGATTGAGTCTGACTCCGTCCGAGGTTAGTGGCACGATGTGATCGACGAGAGCTATGAGATCTCTGCTGATCAGAGGCAGGAAGGCGGCCAGCACGACTGGTGACAGACCTGGACCGGTACCATCGCCGCCGTCTTGCTGAGAGCCAGAGGCAGAAGGACCCGAGGATGAGGAGGAATCATCGGGGGCTCCTCTGACCAGAGCGTCGATGAGGAACAGAATGTTGAGCCGGGCGTTGAGAGAAGCCTTTGACGTTTCTATCACGATGCAGTCCCACAGGTCGTCCGAGGCTCGGCTGGCATGCTTGGACATGAAGCTGAGCACCTTCTGGATCGAGGCTTGCGAGGCCTGGAGCCGCCGCAGCTGGGACGAAAAGTCCATCCGTATCTGGAACGGATCCATGTCTGCTCCAGCCTCTTCGTCGTCGTCTTCCCGTTCGCGTGATCGCTTTCGTCAGTGTTCGAGGTTGTGCTGTGATGGTGGTTGAAGAAGATGAGAATAATTCACGCGACCTTGATATCTCACATCGACCTCTCAAGGAGCAACAATCATCACGTTTATATGCATTATGAAGTGGTAGAGGGACAAGGGAAAATGCTCTTCCATAGCAAGTGGTATGTAGAAGATGGCCAGGGGCGACGACCTTCTGGACCACAGATAAAACAGCCGAAGAGATTGTTCCTGGGAAGCGAGGATTCATGAGCTCTTCTTCTTCTCGGTGATGGCAGCGGGGGTGGTCGAGGAAGCAGAGGTGCTGCTTGAGGCAGCTCCACCAGGCTGTTGACCAAACAGAGAGTTGGTCGCCTTGAACGGCCGCTTGAGATCGCCGGTTGCTGCTTGTCCCCAGAGCCAGATGAGGACCTCCTTGGACTCGAGCGCGTTCTTGACGGGCAGGATCGACTGGATGACGAGAGGGTTGGTGTACTTGAAGTATCCGTGCATGACAGCGACCATCAGGGTACCTGTGATGACACCACGCATGGCCTTTTTTACTTCTGCCAGGTCGTAATCTCTGTGGGTGGTCGTGATCATCTCGCCCGCTTCTTGTGACTGTGTAGGCGCCAACGGTACTCAGTACGGAGTCAAGAATGGAGCAAGAGAGAGGGTTGGAAACTGACCATGGGGCCCTTCGGCTCTACGTATTTGAGGACGGTGAGGTCGTTGGCCTTCTTGATCCGGATGGAGCAGAAGTAGAAGATGGCGAGGCAGAGGAGCTGGGCGGACACATATGCAATCCGGGCATACTGGACGTACTCTGGGTGGTCGTCAAAGGGGATGCGCTTGACGAGCTGGTTAGCGCCCAGCATGATGGCGATGTTTCCCAGAGCTGCATTCATCTTGTGCGAATGCGTGCAAGTGTGCGAGAGAAAAGGCAGAGAAGCTCGAGTTCCGGCTGTGTGTTGCTGCACAGGAGATAGAAGGTCTTCGATTCTGCGCGGCCAAGAGAAGTTGATGCGTCAATCCCGGAGCCTTTTGTCATGGCTGTCGGCCGATAGATATGCGCGATGGTCGGATAAACTCATGCCACCTTCCCCAGTCCAACTTCGAGGCTCAAGATGATCTTGATTCTTGACCATTGTTCATCAGAACGTCCCAGACATGACTTCGACTCCCCAGGTTCCCCTACAGCTAACCAGCGATGGTGATCCTCTCACTCAGCTCGAAGACGGCCTTGATCTCCTCATCAAAATCATGGCTGCGTCCATCTCGTATCTCACCACAAGAGCGTCGCATGTCACCATCCACCCAGCCATACCAATCTCCGCCAAAGAGTCCACAAGAGCCAGCAATCAGCTCGTAGAGCCACAGGAAATGGCAGCAGCCATCGACGAACTCGTAGGCGACCTCATCCTCAAATCAAAGCAGATCGAAGCCATCATTGCCACCCTGCCTTCGGGATTACAATCTGAACAGGAACAAGTGAGTCCAAATCGCATGCATTCTGTGCGCGAACCCGATAGTAAACGGTTTCATTCTGCCAAACCGAAGCGCAAGGAACTCTCTGCGCTTGATGACCGGATACGAGCCGCAAACGCAGACTTCAGATCGACCCTCGACGACGCTCAACAGCTCCAGACTCAGCTCAACTCGCTCCTCCGGTCCGTACAAGATCAACAACAACGCACCCGCCTCCATCTGCATCGCACGCTTTTGGCGACACCGCCATGAGTTTTCGGCCCCTCCCTCATCCGTGAGCTGCATCTCGCCCTGGTCTGACATTAATCTCTGCCACATGGCTGTATTTACAGCGCTTCATCAAACCACCCATGTAACAACAGTCACCTGCATCCAAGAAGAAACAGCAAAGAGGTATGATACCCTCTCAATATGAAAAGTTGATTTGTATGGAGAAGCGGATATGTGACGAAGTGAGTATAGATATGCTCGAGTGCCTTCAGAATCTTGTTGAGCAAGCTGTAGAGACGATGAATGGATGGAAGGATGAGTGATGACGATAATCAGGATGACGGGCCGAATGGCTTGATAGATAAAGAGAAGTTCATGCTGTTCGTGGAATCGAAGAGGCACCTGGAGTGTAAGAAAGTCGAAAGAAGGGATGTGTGTGAAAGACGCTACCGTCCAGGGATGTTCGCCAATCTCGTTCTTGTTTTGATGTTGTGACCTTGAGAAGATGTAATCGTGTGAGAGTCTAAGGTCTAGAGATGATTGATGTCGAAAACCCGATCTGTAAGAGCTGTCCTGAGAAGCGAAAGTAGTTCTGATGACGGAGGAGTGAGTCAGGCCGTTGACCAAATTGGCAGTTGTCGAGGTTGAGTCTTGAAATTTTGAATGGAAATGTTCACGAGGTCCCCAAAGCCCGAGTGTCGATCTTCGAGCCGGCGACTGTGCGTCTATTGGATTCCAGGTCTAGTTCGAAGTTCACTTCGCAACCGACGTAGGCGTCGGCAGGAGCTGGTCGAATATGCGCTGTTCTCTATCGAGCGTCTTTGTTGTCCACTTCGTCAACGTTCTCCGCTTCCCCGCTTGGACTCGTTTCCCCTTCTATATCTTCTCCTGCATTGCCCTTCGCCGGAGAAGCAGATCCGTCGCCTTGTTGCGCCTCTGACATCTCGACCATGTCATCAGTCACATCCACCGGATCTGCCACAGCCGTGACTATCTGGGTGCCGGGCTCATTGGAGATGCTTGCAACATCTGTGACAGACGCCGCAGCAGCTGGAACCGAAGTCGAGACAGAGGTCGAAGTCGAAGTCGAAGCTGTGCCCGGCCGCAGTTGACGCTCTTCCGCCTCCCGCTCCTGCTGCAGGCGGATCTGCGCGCGAGCATACGCGGCTGCTGCCAAAGTCCCTTGCAGATTTCCACTACGAGAAAAGGACACAGACTAGGTCAGCTTACATGATGCGCTGAACCAGATTCGCCCAGAGCAAGACTCACATCGTCACAAAGTGCGTCCGAGGACAGAACGCTTCCGATTGGTCTTGCAGGAACCTCAACACCAAGTCCAGGGCGTCTCGAGCCTGTTGAATGCTCACATCCCCGCCCTCGTTAGCCAGCATCACTTGACCAAATGCAGGATGAGCACCGAGCCCATCAGAGCCCGAGCCAGACACAAGCTCATCTCCGCCTCCAGCTGAGACTCCATTGACAGCGTTTGCTCCGACCTCATGAGCATGGCCATTCACTCCATTTGGATGATGACCAGGCAGCCCATTTATCGCACTCAGCGCTGCCGAAGTTGCAGCAGTCGGGGGCGGCGGTGTGGAAGGCTCAGCCAGGGATTGTGGCAATGGCGAGAACATGGCTGCGTCCTCGTTCCGGGTGCCCGGTGTTGAACTGGTCAAAACCCCATTCGGAGGTCGTCCTTCTCCTGCATCGAGGCTGTCTGGACTCTCCCCATCATGGGGATGCTCAGAGCGACGATGTTGACCTTGCGGGGAACGCACAGCTCCGGAGTGGCCCCCGTTTTCGCGGCGATGTCCGTTTGAGACACCGCGCATGTCGGCATCGCCATGGCGGGATGAACCATTAGCCATCCGCGAAGTTGACGAAAAGGTCTGATGCAGCGCTGGCGAAGAGTCAGAGTGTGTCATGGTTGTCATCTCCTGGTCCGATCTCGCGTAAGGAGCTTCGTAGTCCCTGCTCCCGAGAATTCGCGCCGAGCTGTGCACGCGCAGGCCCGGTGCTTCGTCATCTGGATAGCCATTTTCGGTGCCATTCACCATACGCTGGTCCTCATCAAGATCTCCCTCGCGTCGAAGTTCTCGTCTTCCATGGATACCTCCACCGTCCTCCCGATCACCAACCATTTCTGCGTCCCCTTCTTGCTCCGTTCCGTTTGGCAGGTGAGACATCCTGTCGTCCAGCGCATACTGGCGTCTGGCCGACGAGGACCGGTACATCTCCACTTCGTCCTCGTCATTTACGACATCCTCGTCCTCTACCTCGTCTTCTCTTCTCCTCGCCAATCCCGAACGGGCAGGCCCAGCTTCGGTCGCGCTTATCGAGCCCAGTCCAGCCACGTCAGAGTTGTGGCGGTATCGGTGAGGCAGGGGAAGCATAGGAGGCGGGGAGGGAGACTGATCCTGAGGTCGCTGCCGGCTGCTGTTGTAGTACGAGGAGGCGCCCGCATCATGGTAAGATGAGTACGCAAAAGGATGCGGCCTGCCTCCAGGCGTGCCACTGCCACTAGTACTCTGGCGCGGCTCGTTCTGAAACGAATGCGATCGGTGCGGGTGAGAGTGAGGATGGTGCGATGTGTGCGGGCGAGGGAGGTGGCGCGGGAGGCCGCCTAACGAGTGTTGCAGCTGGTCATGCTGCTGAGCCGGGTATCCGCCAGACCCGCGAAGGTGAGATGCAGAAGAGGAGGACAGAGGAGGAAGTTGGTGAGGATGAGACCCGAGATGGTGGGAGGAGGAGTGAGAGTACGGAAGGTTGGCAGTGGCCGGAGGCGGAAGTCCATATCTTCCGTAGTGATTAGCGTAGGCAGAATGGTGGGATTGAGACTGTTGAGTGCGATTCGATTGATGGCGCGCTGGGCTAGACGAGATGGGAGCATGAGGAAACGACGAGGAGGCAGGCGCCGGCAGCGTTTGTCCTGGGACGCCGTGTTGACGAGAGGGTGGGAACGAGCCGGCAGGCCCGAATGCCGGTCCGCCTCCTTGTGTTGCATTTCCAGATCCTGCCCCGATCCCAAGACCCAATCCGACAGTGGCACCTCCGTGGCTAGGCACTATTGGCGGAGGTGGCAGACCTGCCCCGTACGGCGCTCGAGATGGAGGCAGCGGAGGAGACGGAATCGACCCAGTCATGGGGGATGGTCCCGTGGAGTTTGAATTGGACTGCGGCGTAGACACCGAACCGCCCGAGCCGATCGACCTAGGACCGTTAGCTTCGCCTCTGTACCAGGAGGGGCCATGGGCGGCTCTGGCACCACTCGCGCCGACGCCGCCAAAGACACTTGCTGAGCCAGCCGAAGAGGGCACGACAGGTGAGGCACTTTGCATCCTTGGCGGCGACAACCCGCTCGGCTTCTTTCGCGAACTGCGGTGCTGCGCCGCCGCCGCGACCGCGATGCTACTGCTCGACGAGGAGGCTGTAGTGGTGAGACCAGTTGCGCCCGAGCCTGATTCCGTTCTACTGATTCCGCTCCCACTGGCATTGCCTTCTCCAGCGGAATCCAGGCCGCTGAATGAGAGGGAGCCCGAGAACATGCTGGGGAAATGGGAGCTGTTGCTAGAGCTTTCCGTGCTAGGAGGGCTCCCGCTCTTCTCCACGCTCGCAACCGGCACGCCAGTCTCGATGTGAGGTCTCTGTTTCGGTCGCTCGCTCGGTTTGCCTCCACTTTGATCCACCGACGCGTCCGCTGCGGTGGGGCCACTGATCGTCGACGATGCGGATGGGACAGCTCCACCAACTGCGGCCATCCCTGTGGTTACGGATGAACCAAGAGGGAGAGGGAAGGATGGTCCTCCAAAGGCCTTGCGCAGCCCCTTCTTTTCCCGAAACTTCTCGCACCATCCCAAACTCGCCCGAAAAGAGCCTTCCAGTCCGAGCTCGGCTGCAAATTTGAGAGCTTGTGCTTTCAAATCGCCGTCGCTCACCGCCTCGTCGCGCTCGATCAAAGTATCGGCCCATTCACTGAGTCTGGCCTCCAAAGTGGGGAAGCGACCGGTACGGTGCTTGGCAATTTTGGCGGCGTCCGAAGCATCCTCGATGGCGAGCCACCGATCCTGATCCTTCAGGATTCTAGAGACGGTCGATCTCTCGATTCCGAACAAGGCAGCGATATCGTCTTGGCGGTGTCCTGGGTTGTCCCGATGATACTCGCAGATGCGCTTGCGGTCCGAGTTGAGAATCTTGGACTTGCGTTTGGCAGCTGCTGCAACTGCCGCAGACGCTCCCGCTCCCGCTCCCGCTCCACTCGTGCCGCGGATCGGGCCAACGCTTCCATTGACCTGCACGTCTGCCAGGCGATATCTGCTGGATGATGCGGAAGTGGAAGCCTCTCGCGCATTAGCCGATTCTTGCTCCACCTCGTCAATCTCGTCTGGCGATTCGGGAGAAGAGCCTTCCTTGTTATGAGCATCGGTAGGCGAATGGTGTCCGCTCCGCATCGTTGATTGGGGCTGCTGACGGAGTGCTGACGGAGAGGAAGCCGCTGCTGATGGGGAAGATACTGAGGGCGCGTGGGCATGCTGGAAGTGAGGCTGCTGGCGGTGAGATGCGGCTGGGCCGACTGCGGGATAGAAGCGAGAATGAGCTTGTGTGGCTGGCGCGGCGGCGGAACCATGCGCCGAAATCTGGCGAGAGTCGTGTTCGAATCTGCGGGGCTGATGCGCATGTTGATAGTAAGGATGGTGATGGTAGGGTCGCTGTGGAGAGGAAGGGGAGGTGGTAGTAGTAGTTGGGGAGGTGACACCGCTTGTGGAAAATGCTGCGTCGCGATCACTGTTTGGGCTGAGGTGGTCATTTGGAGTTGGTGCCGCACTGGTAGACCCCGGCGAAAGCGGGCCTTGCCGATGCGAGCTCCGGTGCGGTAACGACGATGATCCCAAGCGCAAAGACGAGGAAGACGAAGAGAGTGTGAGAGGGTGATCTGGGCGGCGTTGTCTTCTTCTATTTGATGAAGTGGAAGTAGCCGGAGCATGGGAGGACGAAGAAGGGTGGCCATATTCACTGGAAACTTGCTCCTTTTGGTAGCCGAGTATCAAGGGCGGTTGAAGCTGAGGGTGGTCATAATGCCGGCGGTCAGCATCCCTAGCTTCTTCCTGGCTCGAGCGATGTCGAAACTCGACAGGACTCTGTGGATGATAGAACTGCTGCTGCCCGTAGCTCGACTGTTGTTGTTGTTGTGATGATGCCGAGGAAGAATAATGCATGCTGTGGCCGAGGCTAGAATGGTGCCGCTCGTCGTCGTCCTGAGAAAAGCGAGGGTTTGGCCTTTGTTCTCGCTGCATAGGCTGCTGCTGCTGCTGCTCAACAGGACCACCATGCTGATATGCGCCAGATGCAATGCTCGACTGTGACTGTCTGGCAGAAGATCCCGGCTGTGACGGCGGAGGATGATCAATCTCCATAGGGGACGCCATGTCCGACGAGAAAAGGAGAACGCTGTCGAGATCGTAGTCGGCGCGACTGCTAAGGACTCTAGTGCGCGTATGTGTCTGTGTATGTCCTCAGTGTTGCTGGAGCGGTGCGTGCGCGCAAGGGAGGGAGGTCAGCTTGCTGCATTGTGCGGAAGGTGATGATTCTGTTCGGCGCTTGGACAAACTCACAATCTGTCAAGGTAAGGCGGGAACGGATCCCACCTGTCGGGGTGCTGCTGCTTCTACTGCTGGCCCTCGATGTGCCGAGTTGTGAGGACCTGGAGAGAAGACCGGCGGCTGTGTGCACGCACGCGAGGAGAGGTAGAATGCGTTGTGGTGCCGAGCCGAAGAAAGGGGAGAAGGTGCCCAAGCGGTGAAAGATCGAAGTGAGAGACAAGCAAGCCGTCGAGTAGGTTGACAGGAAGCGCACACCAGGCACCACCAAGAAAGAAGGAGGGCAAAGTATCACAGGCCTTTGAGGACAATAGCGGTGCTCTGGCAGGTGAGGTCAAGCGGGCTGAGGAGGAAGTTGCCCTTGTCGGATTTCGAGTTTTTTTGATCGCCGCCGTGGTGGGTTGGGAAGGTGTGCTGTCTTGAGTTGACTTTCCGTTGCAGCTTGCCGCATGCGCTGCTGCAACTTACGGCCCGCCGCCCCCAGTGATCAGGTGTAGGTAGGTGCTGTACCGACAAGTGGAGAGAGCTGCAGCACCTATGTATGTATTTTGGCTCGGACACCCGGCAGATTGGTGTGAGCGAGGGAGGGGTGTGAAAGTGTCCCTGCTTGCATTGATTATTATTCATTGCATTCGCATATTGCATTTGTTTGTGTGTGTGTGTGTGTGTGTGTGTGTGCCTTTGTGATTCTCGCTGGCTTGAAAGCGCAGACCCGCTAAATTCAAGTCCCCTTTGTCCCAAATGCTGCTCGCAGTTCACACACCTTTTGTCTCGTTCTTTCCTCGTCTTCTTCTTGCCAGCAATTTGTTTGGTGCTGAGGCGAAAGCCTAATTTGCCAGATTTCAACACGCAGTCAAGTCTGAGACAGCGAGAGGAAGAAGAAGGATGAACGAATGCCCCCTTCGGTTACACAGCACTGCCCACTCTGGTCATTTGAAGGCGCCGGTGTGAGCGCTCACAGACTGCAGCAATAGCCTGAGCCAAGGGCCGTCCTTGGACAGAGCTCATCGTGACAGTCACTCGTATGTATGTACAGGTAGGCTGGCTCGCTCGGTCGCTCATCTCCATCGTTGGACCCATCCATTCGGGGGCTTGCCTCATCAAACGAACACATTTAACCAGTCAGACCAGTGAGCGGTGCACAAGACACAACCTCAAACTTTAAGCAGATGTAAACCTTAACATGTGTGCTTGCTTTTCTGGGAGAGAAGCACAGCACATCCTGCGTGCACGCAACCTTGTTCACATAAGACCACACACACACACATACATATCACAGCCAGCACTTCCCTCTGCACGACGCACTTTGTACAGCTCGTACATCATGCCGATCTCTCTCTCTCCCCCTTTCCAAAGTCCCTCAGTCTTTGGAAGAGCTGGTCCATGTCGATGCTAGAGCGAGATTAAGCCGGCGAAAAAAACTCTTCCCCACCCTTGTTATCTTCACCCACAGCAGTCCGGCGTTCTAAAAAAACATGTTGCATGCTCCATCGTTCTCGCTTTGAAATTCTGTGTGTACGAATATGAACGAGATTCTTGTCCACGACTCACAAGAGTCCCAGAAATTCCCAATTTCTTCTCACGCACAACCTTTGCTAGTCTTGATAGTCCAACTCCGCCACGAGGCTGACTGGCTGGCTGGCTGGGCTGACACCCCTCAGCCGGTTCGGTGCCGCGCCCGCCTTGATGACATCGCCAACCCGCTGTTTGCCGTGCAGAGAGAGCATGGCAATTCTGAAAGCCGAATCATGTACTCGCACAGTACATATTGCGAAAGGCAAGTGCGGATACAATCAAGAAGGCAAATCTCTCCAGTCTTCACCCCGTCGTTTACTCGTAACCATCCACCACTTCCGCCGTTCGCGTCCAGCGCATGTGTTAACTCATCCTGTGCAATTTCATCGATGTGCTGCAGGATGACATTTTCACGCTGCTGCGCATCCCTTGCTGCACAGCTTTCTGGTCCCCGACACACACGTCTCGACGGCAAGAGGAGACCGACCAGAATGAGAAACTCTAGATACAGCACAGTACGTACTGAACATTCTGTGAACACACACTTTCCTCAAGTCACGACCTTCTGGACTATGTACTAGCTCGAGGGCGGACCCAGCCTTGCCCTTGGATTTGGATGCAAGCACAGTACAGACCGTACCATACGACATGTGTGCCGAAAGCCACGCATGCGTCTGCATGCTTAACCTTATCCCATCGCGTATCGCTGCACATCGTCCTTTCATTTGCCGTGTCCTTCTGGGTTGTGCGCAATAATAATGATAGCTCTTGCCCCAGAGTCCAGACCCTTGTGCTCCGAGGCTGCCAGTGAGGAAGACGCTGCAGAGCGTCCACCCTTCGCAAGGGGTAGAGTTGTCCACGATTGCGAGTACCCACGAGGCTTCAGGCCGGACCTCCCCCTTGAGCGTAAAAAGGAATCTTTGCAAATGTCCATCAGCTAGCTGATCCCATTGTCTCATGCAGATTGAGCGAGAAGCGACAGCTGCACGATTGCGTCTGTTGTGTGAAATGTGAAATCGTCCCACACAACTGGGAAAAGAGCCTTATTAAGAGCCAGTCTTGTTCGGACCTTGATGAGCGCGACGAAGAACATGTCTCCAGCTAAACGCCTCGTCAAGCCATGGTCGCCCTCGTAATTGGTGCCTCCCGTGGGATCGGACGCGAGCTCGCTTTGAAGCTCGCCGCCGACCAGCAAGCCGGCGCCGTCTTCGGAACGGTCAGAAAGGCACAGGACATCCCCGGCATCGAAACCCTGCTCTACGACCTGAGCGAACCGGCCAACGACCAAAAGCTCATCGACGCCCTCGCTGCCCACGGCGCCAGCTCGCTCGACTTGGTCGTCGTCAATGCGGCCATCGGCGAGGACGAAAAGATCCTGACCACTTCCGACCAGCGACTGCGCGACTATCTCGAGACCAACCTGATCGCGCCCACTCGCGCCGTCAAGGCCTTGCTTCCCTTGCTTCGCAAGAGCTCGGGCAAGCAGATCGTCTTCATCTCCTCCACCTCTGGCTCCCTCACCAAGCAGATCGGAGCCACGACGGGCTTCTGCGGACCGTATTCGGTCACCAAGGCCGCCTTGAACATGGTCGCCGTTCAGCTCCACAACGAGCTCGTCTCGGAGGGCTTCACCGTCGTCACGATGCATCCCGGCTGGGTAGCGACCGATATGGGCAATCTCGCCATCCAGGAGGACTCGGACAGTCGGCCAATCCCCGTCGAGGAGAGCGCGGCTGGCTTGTCCAAGGTCATTCGTGGCCTGACTCCAGAGTCCTCTGCCTCCTTCCTGGACTACACTGGCGCCCGCGTGCCGTGGTGAGGAGGACAAAACATGGCACGTACATTTGGGGGATTGCACAAATGAGTGTTAGATGTATCTAGTACAATTCAGAATTCGTGCTTGGAAAGCGGCAACAGACGTCTGGGATAATGGAGCAACAAAAGTGAAAGAGCGCCGCGCCGGACAGGGGCCGGTTGACTCCTCATCAGAAAAGCAAGGGTGGTAAGTAGTAAAGGTTCAAGTACTTATGTGTTGAGTAGACGAAAGCAAGCAGCGGCGGTCAAGACTCCGGAACGTCCGTTCCTTCGATTGAACAATCGCGACAGAGCTTTGAGAGGACGTGCTATGGCACGATGCTGTCAACGTGAGAGCCGCCAGCCGAGTCTGTGGATGGTAGGCCAGCCCCCGTCTCGCCGACGATGCCGTCACCCGATTCTGATCCCGGCACTGGCCCACCATTCGAGCCGCCAGAGACTCCATTCTGTGGGTGTTGCGACGACGAGGAATGGTGTTGGTAGCTGCCCGACGTGCCGATCCCCATCACAGAGGCCCGGGTCAGGCTCGCAGATGCCATGGTGCCCTCATAGACTGCCGCAAGTGAGAACGGCACCGAGAGCTGGGTGTTGACCGTTCGCATCGACGGCGACCGATGCAGACTCCCTACTCGGTCCAAAGGCGCACCTGGCCCACCCGGCATCGTTGTGCCCGGAACAGCAGAGACCGGAGCACCACCGCCGAGCCCGGCCGTACCGCCCCCCAATGCCGCAGAGGAAGGACCCGGAGAAGGAGATATGGCAGACATGGGTTCGGCCACGCTCTCCAACCCTGTCCTCGCGCTCGCATCACTTCCTCGTCGGCTCAGTGGCGGCAATGCCTTCAGAGACGCATACGTGTCGGAACTGTTCCTTCGCTCGCCCATACCAAAGCTTCGCCCACCCAAGCTCCTCGTTGCCACACTCGGTGCCCGGCCATGTGTCCGAATGCTCGGTGGCGGTCCGCCAACAGTGGGACCAAGGATGGACTGTGCCGCGGTGGAAGAGGCAAGGGTGAGCATACTCGCATTGTCAGCTGGATAACCTTGCGGAGCCGGATTGTTGGAAGGATGAGGCCGTGAGAAGGTGGGCACGTTCACAAACGGCCCTGCGTCCTCCACGCCTTGATTGGCGCCTGGAACACCAGATCCGCTCGGTCCTGGTCCAAGGGGTGAAGCGCCAGAGGTGCCCGCGCTCGTCGAACGCATGAGATGGTGAGTAGGTGCAAAAGAAATCGAGGCCGATCCCGACGCTGTCAGCTGCTGTGAGTTCCGCATCGAGCCCGACGCGGTGCCGGGTGTGAACTGGTGACTGGCTCCTTGTTGAGGGCCAAAGCTAGGTGAAGTCGGGTCTCCATGTCGGTATTGTGCGATATGCGCCATCGGGGCTGTCACAGCAATGGAGAATCACGAAGACTTAGTATTTGGCTCCTGTATGCGCATGCATCAGGAGAATTAAGTGCTCACCTCCAGATGCATCCCGCGTGTCCAGGCTCATGACGGTCGTCGGCTTCGTGCTGACACTTTTGCCCGTATCCATGGTATCTTCATCGCCCGAATATCTCCTTCTCCTCCTCCAGGCCCGCTCTGACGCCTCCGACGAGCCCGAGTCTGTGGAATGCCGTTCCGTTGAGCCTCCATCGGGTATATCTAATATGTCATCGTCGTACCTCGACTGGGACGGTCTGCCTAGCCCGTTGACATGTCCATTCGAGGATGTGCCCAAATCAATGCCGGCGACCACACCGCCTACCATACCCCCACTGATGATGCCCGTATTTCTCAAATCCGCACCTCCCCTGATGCGGACCAGACTATTTATCGAAGAGGCCGGTGCTGAAGTGTCGGTGCCTAGCGAGGTCGTTCCGATGCTGTATGCAGTCTGACTCCGCGCTGGACTGCTGGCTCCGGTCCGATCTCCTGGGCCCATGCGAGCGCCTCGGATGCTCTGGTCCTCATCGTCGTCATCTGCTTCGCCTGACCGGACCAGCGCGGGGCCGAGGTGGAGTGGATCCTCCAGTGACGTGGTAGATATCGGCGGGATCGGATCAGGCAGTCGCGGTGGTGCTGAAGTGCCATCGACATTGAGCGGCGGAGACGCCTGAAGGGCAGGAGGAGGAAGTGCAGACTGGTCGTTGGGAATGAACAGCGTGTTCGCCAATCCGTCCGTGAGCATAGGTGACGAATTGGTGGGTTGAGGACCTGTCCGAGCATTTGAGAGCGGCACTGCGTTCGCAGACGTGGTCAAATGTGGGCTTGACCCAGCTTGGGAGACACCATTGGGCGCGGCCAATTGGGAAGCGACGGTTGCGTTCTGAGCGTTCGGCTTGCTGGTCCTCGAAGGGGAGGGTACACCATCAAGTTGGGCAGCGCGCCAGAAAGAACTCACACCACCGCCGCCTCCAAATCCACCACTTGCGTGCCTATTCAGCTGAGAATCAGCCGAGGTGGGACGACCTAAGGCTACTCCGCTGCCCAGTATCCTCCGCCCAGTTGAAGGACCAGCTGGCGTGCCTCCATTTGCAGCTTTGCCATTTGTGGCTTCGGTTGTTTGTACAGCCGCAGTAGCACTCTTCCGACTGCGTGGGAATGAGGGCCTCCGATTTCGCAAGGACGATGGGTTGGCGGGGACAGGTGCAGGTGGAGGTACTGGACCGCCATTTTGCTGCTGTCGATATGCTTGGGCGATGAGCGGAGCAGCTCCGTTCGCAGAGTCCGCTTCTGCAGATGCCAATTGCTGCTGCTGCTGCTGAGAGTCTAGAGAGCTCGTGTGGTGATGTCTTGCATAGCCATGCGTGTGACTTCCTCCAAACTTCTTGAACAGCCAATTTCCTAGCTGCTTCTTCTTCGTTGTAGGTTTCTCATTGACGTGAGCATTCTGCTGTTGCTGGAGCTGCTTGACCGCCGCTGATGATCCTGCCGCTTGCTGCGAGCTCGACGAAGGTTGCGAGGGACTGGGCAGCTGAGTGTAGGAGGCTGCGTTGGGCGGTGTCGGTGGCAGGGGTTCTATCGAGGCTGCGGGTGAAGCTCCACTCTGCGCGGATAACGAGGCCGTGGTGCGGTTTGCAGAGGAAGAGGACTCTGGCATTGTCCTCCACAGGCCGTGCTCAGTCTTCCAACGCTACTACGATGTTGGCCTTTCTCGAGGTAGTGAACGTCCTGCGCATGCTGAAATCTTCGTCGGACGAAGGCTCATGAACTCATTCTGGCTCCGTGGCTTCTTTGGGTCCGCCTCACTCTGACTCCCGAATCCGAAATTCCGACCAGGTCTGTGTCACATTCCAGTTCGACACCCAGAACAAGAGTCACGTCCTTGAGAAGCTCCTGGCCCAGCGCTCTGCTTCACCTGTCTAAACTGCACCATGCCGTCCATGGAAGAGTCAATGTTCTTGCCTCTTCTGTCGTCTCCATCTTGGAGTGTTGCTGATGGTTTGTGTGGTGTTCCAGCTGGGCGAATCGCCCCACAACTTCCGCCCCAAAATTGGACCTACAGAAAAACACTTTTCGAGTCCCCGCCCGCCCCGCCCGTTCAAGCGCCCTCGCCCTTGTTCCTTGGGGCGACCGAGAAACAGAGCTCGTTGCAAGTTAACCTCCTTGCATGCCCAACCGACGCTCCAACTCATCTTCACGATGGAACCCAGATCACGAGCGCTGCGAGAACAAACAGATCTCTTCCAAAAGCCAGTGAAGACTGTCTTTGTATCTCCTAGACGCCGCGGCCGTGACCATCGACTGCCCCCCTGAACCGACCGTTGCGGCTTCCTACACAGGCCTCTCACCGAGCAAGGAACTCTCCTTGTCTCTTCAGAGAAAAAAAAAAACTCACTTGTTCCCCAGGCGCAGCGCAGCTTGCCGACTTGGGCTGTTCCTGAGCCTCTCCCTCGGCTTACGCATGCATAGAAAGCTCAGGGTCACCAATCGTCTGCACAATGACCCATATGGTAGCCTCGATGAGGGAGGGCAAATGATGCGAAGCATGGAAAATTGATCGATCCCAAGGACCAATTTGCTCACTCCTTCTACCTCTCCTGACGAACGAAGGGTCATTTGGCCCCCTTGAGCATGAACTCTGCTTGACTCTCCTCCTCCTCCTCCTCCTCCTGTGACTCCCATTCCTTCTCCTTACTGGACGTAGAACAGATGCTGCAAAGGATGCTGAGTGTCCAATTGACCGTTCACCAGCATCGGACCTTCTGACAAACAAACAGCCCCCACAATCGCCGCTATCCTCAATCGGACTCGGCGTGCTGTAGCTGACCGTTGTCAAGGAAGCTTCATGTCCCCCACTTCCTTGAGAGAAGGTGAGGGCCGACTATGTCCAGAAAGTGCGACAGTCGGACTACATTCAAACCTAGATCTTGTCCCTGCAGCTGCTTATTGAGTGCATGTGTGGGTATGTGCGCTCTCCGGGAAGGGGGATGAGATTACTCTGCTTTCCCTTTTAAAGGAAGCCGTCGCAACCACAATGGCTATGAATCAAGTCTGCCCTCTCTCACACTCGGTACGGCCAGGAAAGAATCCACGATTGCGTTCCGGAGAAACACTGCAAATCCCATCGAGTCAAGATGACGTCCGGCACGCCCGTCCAATGTTTTTGCTCAAAGCCGCTTCCCTCATCGATGCCAAAGGCTGATGATGATGAGCCTTCCATCTATTGCTCCGTGGAATGTGCGCGGACAGACGCCATGCGAGCCCTGGAACTGCACGCCGTCTCGACTCCACCACAATCCTCCACCACAACAACACCCCTCCTGCTAGGGTCCAACCTCAGTCCCTACAGCAGTACCTCGACCCCCGAGAGGATCACCTCGCCTCTCAGTGCGGTCTTCATCGGCTCATCTTTGGCTACAAATGCGAGCAACAAAAGTCAGGCTCATTCCAGCACCGACAGCATGCAATTAAGGGCGAAAGGCTCTCATTACCGTGCGGTCGCAGCCGCGGCCGAGGCAGCAGAAGCCGTGGCAGAAGCCGAGGCAAAGGTCCGAAACTCTTCCTCAAGCAAGAACGGCAACTTGAAAGGGAAGAATGTCATGCTCACATCAGGAACACAGTGTGCCACAGAGGCCGCGGCACATACCCCCAGAATTGGCAGCGGCGCACTCGTAGCACCGCCAACCCGTCTGCCATCTCTCGGCAGCAAAAAGTCGAACGACCTCGCCTTCATGGACTCCGTCCTCGCACAGCTCCGACTCTCTGTCTCACCTGTGCTTGATGCTGGATCGCCGACGTTGGCGCAGCTTCTACCAGCATTTGGAGACGCAGGAGATGACTATGAAGAGTCAGGCTCAATCCCGCCGCCTCCTCCGACTCTATCTGGCATTTCAGGGCTAGGTGTTGCTGCAGTCTGTGGGCACGCAGGACAATCCCGGGAGGCTGCGCATATGCAAGTCACACAAAGCACACAATCGGATGCCAGCGAACAGACTCTGGTCGAGCCCGGACTCGCTCCATTGATCACTCTGGGTCCCGGCAAGGTGATTTCATCTCCAACAAGCTCACACTCGCGGTCAACTGCTGGTCACTGGAGTCAGCCCTCAGATGCCTCAACTATGACAAACTCATCTTGCACCACCCTCTCTTCAATGTCTTCGACCCGATCTCTCGCCCAGGCTCGGCAGCTGCGCAAAGAGCTCGATGCCGAACTGCGACAGATGGCAAATGATCTGGCAGAGCTACAGAGGCGAGACCGTCATGCGAATGATCTTGCGCTGCAAGGGGACAATAACTCTCTCTATGGAGATCTGGACGATTTCGACAACGATGCTTTCGAATTTGATGACGGGAGGCTGGAAGAGCCCTCACCAGTTGTGTCACGTCTGTCGACGAAGCGAAGGAGCAGCTACCGATGGTCCAAGGCCGATCGAAAATTGGTGGCCCGATGCATTTCCACCTGTCTCATGATCAGCGAGGACCCAAGCAGTTCGCCTAACTCTGATGAGGCCGACCAGAGTCCCGCGGAAGGTCTTCCTGCAACTTCTTCCTGTACGCGCATCTGGGATGGGGTCCCAATCGCTCAAGAAAGCAACAACGACCCGATCATGGACAGCATCGCCGTTGACCTTGACTTCTTCCTCGAGTCGGAAGAAGCAGAGGAAGACCGCTTGCGGCCAACCTACGAGCTTCCTCTGGGTTTTTTGAACCAGCCGCTGCATCACAACTCTACTAGCACAGACTTTCCGGTCACTCCAGACAGGGCCACTTTCTTCGGCCATCTGCACCACTCCAGGAGCACACCCCGACTGTTCAGTGAACCCTCGTCAGCTTCAATCACTCCTACTAACCAGCATCTTGGAGTAGAGACGACTACTGGACCCCTGACAAGCTTTGAAATCATGGCAGTCTCACCGATACAGCTGCCGGCCAGACCCTCGACAGCGTCCAGCTCATCGCGAATGGCCAATCTTGGCCTCAGCAAGTCTCGCAGTGGTCTCTTCAGACTTGGGGGCATGGCAGGCACGTCTTCTACCGAACGCTCTTCGCCGCCTCCATCTCCGAGAAAGACTCTCGGACAAGGACTTCGCTCAATGGCGAGTTCCAATATGCTTCGACCTGCGGTATCTGCCGGCCAGTCTGAGCGCGACACGCTGGCAAGAGGACCAATGAATGCGACTCCTCACACTCCGTCTTCGCCGTTCAAAAGCAGCTCGCTGATCGCGGCCTTCCAACGCGCCAGCCCGCGGTCTCGCCCGCTTCCGCCCCTGCCTCCATCTGGAGCAGGCTTCGATTCGCCTCCTCACAATGCATACACGCACGGGCAGGGCATCGCACATGATCCTTTCGGAGCTAGCTCTCTGAACAAACGTCTGCCTGTTACTCCTGCGGGAGTGGGAGTCGGAATGGCTCGCACGAATGCACTCGAGCGACTGCAGGGTGCTCTGCGCCGCCGGATCATGGCAGCCTCTGCCAGTGTCCGCTGACCCCGTCAAGATCCTCTCAAGCTACTCTCAAATCTTCAGCAACGGCGCTGCTATTTTGCATAAATCGACACACTCCTTTCCGCTATCGATCGACTTCATCACACTCTTTTATTTGACTTCTTCACTCCTTATGGGATCAACACCTCGTCCAACCCGGCGAAACCGACACACACTCTTTCTTCCTCTCCTTCAGCTTCAGCATACTTTGGAATTTTGGCACCCGTCACCCCCGCATCTTTCTTTGCCGCATCAGGAGCATCAGAATGCTTACCGATACCACACTTTGTTACCCTTCCACACTCGTTACTGGCTCGTCATTTCTTGCATCATCGCATCCTGTCCTGTTGGCCTCATGTAGCATACCCACTAGCAGTACACAACCTCGATCCCTCGTCATACACACTTGTTCTTTCTGATCTACACGACGTTGAGCTTCGTCCAGACTGTGGAACGTTTGTGGATTTTGTGGATCGTTTTGGTGCACAGACCCGATTCGTCTCTGCCCGATGCTCCAAACTTCTGGCTCCCCACGATTGAGGCAGATCACCACATCTTCATCCCCTGCGCAGCTATCAGAAGAATCAAGAGCAGCTCAAGGCCGGTTACGGTCCCTCTAATCAGCTCGTACAGGAGAACCACCACCCGCTCTCTGAACAACATGGCGGCCGCTGCCGTGGCTCCAACTTTTGGCCCCGTGCCTTCGAGCTCAAGACCATCTTCCACCCACGACAGGCTCGAGCAGCATGCGCATCTCGACAGGATCTTGGACCGGCCCGGACGTAAGTAGCTGACTAGCATGCGCTCGTGCAAGCCAGAGCGCAATGTGCTGCAGTATGAGCTGACGACATGGCGAGACAATGTTTGCGCGCAGCGTACACGGACGAATCCTTCGAAGCCGGCGCTTCGTGAGTGGTAAAGCTGCTGTCTATCGAGCGATGCATGCTGTTCAGGGTCGCTGATACGTGATGCTGCATCTTTTTCCTGCTTGCTGTGATCTAGAGTCAAAGACTTCCTCAAGAACAAATGCAAGGTCCTTGTCATCGGCGCAGGAGGGCTCGGCTGCGAGATCCTGTCGAACCTGGCGCTCTCCGGCTTTAGGGACATTCATGTGATTGATATGGACACAATCGACGTAAGCAACCTCAACCGGCAGTACTTGTTTCGGTATGTCTGAGGGTATCATCTCCGAAGCGCATACATGAGCAAGGCTTTGACCAGTACTTTGTCAAAATCGCATATGTTTATAGGGAGAAGGATGTCGGACGGCCCAAGGCTACTGTTGCAGCTGAGTTCCTGGAGAGAAGGGTACCAGGCGTCAAGATCACTGCGTGAGCACCGTCTGTTATGGGGCAGACAATGAATCGGTCGCTGAAGCAGTCCACGAGCTCTCCCGGTCCGCAGCTACCATGGCAAGATTCAGGACAAGGACGATGACTACTACATGCAGTTCAACCTGGTGATCTGCGGTTTGGACTCCGTGAGTATCCGAATGCAGCTTGGCTGCGATTCCGTCACCCGGGTCGCTGATCTTCTGGAATTCACCTCAGGTCGAGGCGCGACGGTGGATGAATGCGACGCTCGTCAATCTGGTCGACGAAGACAACCCACAATCGCTTAAGCCACTGATCGACGGAGGCACGGAGGGGTTCAAAGGCCAAGCTCGTGTCATCCTGCCAACCATTTCGAGCTGCTACGAGTGCAGCTTGGACATGCTGAACAAGCAAACCGTGTTCCCGATCTGCACGATTGCAAACACTCCGAGGTTGCCTGAGCATTGCATTGAATGGGCGAGTGTGCTAGAATGGCCGAGGGTGTTTCCAGGTGAGTAACAGGTCGAGATCTAAAATCCTGATCCTACGCTGACCAAATGCACACCCTCAGACAAGAAGCTGGACAATGACAATCCTGATCATATCGAGTGGCTGTATACCAAGGCGTTGAACCGGGCCAAGGAGCACAACATCGAGGGCGTGACGTGGAGTCTGACGCAGGGCGTAGTCAAGAACATTATTCCCGCTATTGCGAGCACAAATGCAATCATCGCTGGTACGTGTCAACATCGAGAGCCTGTGTACCTCTTGTATGTCGGACTGACCCTTCATTCTCTGAATTTTGACAGCGGCTTGCACACAAGAGGCTTTCAAGATTGCCACTACCAGCAATCCCTTCCTGAACAACTACATGATGTACACGGGTAATGAGGGCGTGTATACCTACACATTCGAGCACGAGAAGCGGCCTGACTGCCCGGTTTGCGGCGGAGAGAGCAGGGACGTTGTAGTCGGTCGGGACTGGCCCCTGCAGAGACTCATCGACATGTTGCTGGAACTTCAAGATCTGTGAGTGGACTTGAGGTCTGTCGATATCGATGCGCGGAGGAACTGATCGTTTCTTGTGTGCAACCAGGCAAATCAAGAGCCCGTCCCTGTCTAATACAACGAAGGGTTCGAAACCTCTGTACTTCCGGGCTCCTCCGCCATTAGAGGAAGCCACACGGCCAAACCTCGAGAAGCCTCTTGGAGAGCTGCTGGACGAAGACGATGAGATTGAGGTCACAGATGCGCGACTTCCCTTCCAGTTGTCATTACGGATCCAGTTCCAAGCGTAGGCCTTGATGAAATGAACCGAAGTCACTGATTCCAGATGCTGATGTGCCACGTGGGATGTTGTGAGCCACGTGATCACCCCGAGTTCTCACGAAATCATGATCGCCCTGCGTGATCATGCTGCAGAGATGTGTCTGGGTCGATTTGAAACTCCGCCGTCTGAATTGTGTTGAGCCACGTGGTTGAGCTGTTGAGAAGTATTGGCAGCAAGAAAACTTGCCAACCGCACTGAACGCTCGACGGCCACATCTTCTCAACATCAAGACTCAAGAACAGGAGGTGAGTATACGGCTCTTGGAACGGAAATGGCAATGGATGTCGACTGTGCGGCTGTGCTCGCAAGAGGTGCCTCCAGCTTGGAGGGCGCGGATGCTGGGCTGTCGGAGGCATTCAGAGGGAGGCAGGAGGGAGCAGCGACGATCAGATAGCAGGACACAAATGCTGACAGCGACATCCACCACCCTTATCTTCCTCTCCTTGCCTACAGAAGTCGATCAAGATGTCCAACACCAACGATCTCCCCGTCACCAACCTGAGCCGCAACGGCAAGATCTCCGCCCACGTCGGACGTATGGGCCGGGCGACGGCTTACAGCAAGAAGGGCCAGTACAAGCGCAAGTACACACCCACTGCTGCCAAGCAAGCCGAGGCTGCCCCTGCCCACCAGAGCAAGCCTTTCGGTAAGAAGGGTGCTACCCGAAACGTCCCCACCCAAAAAGCCTCCCGCTTCTACCCTGCGGAGGATGTGCGCGCTCCCAAGACTTCGCGCAAGACTGCTCAAGCTACCAAGCTGCGCAGCACCATCACCCCCGGTACCGTGCTGATCCTCCTCGCTGGCCGATTTGCGGGCAAGCGTGTCGTCTTCCTGAAGCAGCTCGCTAGCGGTCTTCTCCTTGTCACTGGTCCCTTCAAGGTCAACGGTGTGCCAGTACGACGGGTGAACCAGGCTTACGTGATCGCTACCAGCACCAAGCTGGATCTCGCTGGTGCTCAGGTGAGTTTACATACCACTGGATGATGACAGGCTCGGAGGCACAGCTGGCACCACATGGATGGGGGTCAAGGAAGGATCAGCCAGTGGCAGAAGGTTTGACGAGGGATTGCGACGGCCGGGTCCAGCGCACAACGACAGAGCAGCAAGGGACCCACGACTTGCGGAGCTGATTGGTGCCGGGTCAAGTCTGTGGGTATGCAGAGAGGCGGAGCTCGAAGCCTCAGGGGGACCAGTGATGGATGTGGGATGAGAATGAGGCCGTCGGAGGGAAGCGATGCTGTTTAACTGGGAACGGGCTATGCATATCCTGCGTCCTGCCCTCTTGGGCCTGTCATCATCCTCTTGCTGCTTAGAACTCTCTCATGATACTGATTACTGCTGTTTACCATCCTCACAGGTCGACTCTAAGTTCGACGATGCATACTTCAAGCGGGAGAAGGCCGCCAAGGTCAAGGCCGAGGCATCCTTCTTCGCTGACCCTGCCAACAAGGCCCCCCACCCCGAGAGCAAGGTCTCCGACCAAAAGTCGTTGGACAAGGAGATTATCGCCGCTGCCAAGAAGGCCGGACCTCTGACCCTGAAGTACCTTGCCTCGACTTTCAGCCTCTCCAACGGTGACCGCCCACACGAGCTCAAGTTCTGAAGAGACATTGTGACCTATCGCATTCTCCTCACTTTCATCATACACTTCTCAACATGCTCTACCCCGTTTCCCTTACCCAAGCTCCAACCCGTGCCGATGTTTCGACAGCATTTTTGAAATTGGCACGAGGAGACCTCACTCCTTCCCTCGGGAAGGGGCCAGCGAGACAGGTTTCATCTCCTCGCACTCAAAGCTGTTCACCCAACCATGCCCGCACTTGTGTCTTCTAGTTCACGATGTAAAGCAACGCTTCTCCTTCTCGCCTTGACCTTTCCGGATTCTGTGTGTGTCTGAGTTTTGTGTGGGAATCATGCGTCATGATGTGGAGGTCAGCAATTAAGATCGGGCGACACGCGGGTTGCTTGGACCATGAAAGAGAGAGAGTAGAAAGCGATCCAGCTTGAGAAGAGGCTCAGGCCCAGCATACACAAGTTCCCTTCCCGCTTCCACAACCATAGTTTAGAGCATCAGCAGATGAGGTAGCATCTGCTTATCCAGGAGCAGCGCATCAGTCCAGTGCAGCCAACCTTCTCCATCCACAAGCTAACCGAGATGTCAGACGTCGACACTAAGAAGGAAGCCGGGGAGCCCACCAAGTCCACATCCAAGCCAAAGGCGGAAGACACAACTCCTGCAGCAGCTACGGCCTCTGCACCAACACAAGAGACCGCCGAAGAAGAAGAGGCAGCAGCAGCTGCAGTCACAGCTGCTGCACCTGCTGCTACTGACGCAGCAAGCAGCGACACAGTTACAGCCGCAGATGCTGCTGCAGATCCCACTCCGACCGAAGCTCCACCAACAGAATCTGAATCAGCAGCCGAGGCAGACGCAGAAGAGATCAAGGACGAGAACAACGCAGACGAGGAGCCCGAACCTGTCCTGCCTCGTAGAAGCAGAAGAGCAGCTTTCGACCTCGCTACCCAGCAAGAAACTGATCAAGGCCGGACAGCCCAGGAGGACGGCACTCCAGACGAAGAAATGGCCGAAGATCAGTACGACAACGCAGAGGCCGACGGTGGAGACGAAGGTGTCACTCGCTGTGTATGTGGAAGTACTGGTAAGTAGTGCATGCAAGCTGGTCAATGAGCGCATACAGCTCAGTAGCTCACAACATCTCTGTGCTCTGGTGGAATGCTGCAGACGAGAATGTTGGGCTCATGATCCAGTGCGAAGAGTGCAAAGCGTGGCAGCACTGTATTTGCATGGGCATGGAGTACGAAGAAGAATGCCCGGATGTCTACTTTTGCGAACAGTGCAAGCCCGAACTCCACATCCCTTTGCTGAAATCCTTGGGCGTCCTCAAGGAGAACGGGGCTTTTGGCAACTACAAAGCAAACGGAGCGTCGGGAAAAAAGGGCATCATCATGGGCCCCAACGGCAAACCAAGCAAAAATCCGGCACGCGACCAGGCGCGAGAACTGCGTGAGGCCAAAGAGGCCGTCGCCAGACTGGCTCAAGAAAACGCACAACGTCACAGGGAAGCAGCCGCTGCCGCCGAACAGGAAGCTGCTGTCGCGGCAGGTGGGAGCAGCAAAGATCGAAAAGGCAGCTACGACCGATCCAGGAAGCGTAGTGAGAGTCGAGACGTCGACGCGGGTGCTGGTGCGAGCTCGGCCTCGAGCGCGGCAGCCTTGGCGGGACTCAAGAGTCCCAAGCGGCGCAGCACCATGAACAGTCGCGATTCGGCCTATGGCTGGGAACCAATCCCGCCAGGACTGCTGAATGACGATGAAGTGTGGGAAGATGGCCCGAACGAGCGCAATTCTCGCAAGCGGCAGCGTTCAATAAAGGAGGAAGGCGAAGAAGAGTGAGTTTCAGGCTATAGCTTTTGATCTAAAGATGAATCACGACTGATGGCGTGAAACCGATTTGATTACTCGCAGTGGATCGGACGATGATCTGCAGCCACCTGAGCAACTCAAGCGACGGAGGTTGAGCTCCTCAAAGCCTTTGGAAGAGCCGGAAGCAATTCCTCTTCCACGATCGCACAAGAAGAAATCTAAAGCCAAAGGCAAAGTGCCAGATGACCCAAACGCGCCGCCGAGACCGAAACATCCCAATCAGTACACTTACCGACCAAAAGTGAGACCAGCGGAAGCCACTGCGCCATCGAAGCAGGACGCAAAGTCGGACGACATCGCGCGAGGAGGCACGCCTGCTCTGGGTCGAGCCGTTTCGCCCACTCCGAGTCCAAGCAAGGCCCGAGATCGCCGAGGCGCGAACAACAACTCGCGGACTGGCACACCGACGCCCAACACAAATCCTGGCGGGCCTTGGATCCTACCAGACCATCTATGGTCTCTCGCGCACTACCTACCTTCTCCTGCTCCGATTCCTTTGACGATTCACGTGCCGTCGACCAAGGGCATATCACGAACAGCTGTTGCTGCCGAGCGAGAGCGTCTTCTGGCATCGAAGAATGGTTCGTCTAGCGACGCTGTGAATGATCGAGCGACGCCTCAGCCATATAATGTGATCGACCTGACCGAGGCTCCCAGTCGGGTCAAGTTCCCAGGCAGGCGAATGACGATGGGCGAGATGAGGAAGAGGGTGCGGTTGATCAGTGAGTTTGTGACGCGCATGCAGCTCGAAGCCGTCGAACGGGGTCGGAGGACCTCGGCGTTGGGCATCAAAGTGGGGGGCGGCTTGGCGTGGGATCCTTTCAAGATGGGCCTTGGTAGCTCCTCTGCGGGGGCGGCCGGCGCCAGTACGGCACCGGCTCATGGCGCATCGAGCACAGAAGCGCCCATGGAACTGGACGCTCAAGAGGAAGTCCCGGCGGGTTCATCAACGACGGAGGGACAACAATCGACAGATACGCCCACAGCCGGTCCCTTGAGCGGTCCTGAGGCTCCGTCTGCTGAGACGCCCAACGAGGTCACGTCGTCAAATTACAAAGTCGCCAACCCCAACCCGACAGCGACGTCCACTGGAGGCTCGCAAACCCAACTACCGCAAAGTATGGTGCTGCTCGAGGCGCTGACGGCTGAGCTGGTAGCTTTCCAGCGCAAGTTTGGCATATCTGGCCAAGGTGTGCCACCCACCTTGGCCAGTTCGCTGTCGGTGGCGTCTGCCATGCTCGGCACTGCAACAGCATCGGCAGTGAACAGCGCGACTCTGGCTACCGCCTCTTCTTCGTCGTCTTCTACGAATGCAGCTTCCGGTCTCGGACTCGATCTGGGCATCATTAACAACAATGCGGTGGCCGACGCGTAGATGCACAACCGGTTGCAAGATACAAGTGCCAGACAACTCTGTTGTTCTCGCTTCGTCATCTGGCCTTGCCCCTGCTTTTTTCCATCCTTACCTTCCTCCCATTCGACTCTGTTTTGTTGCTCTGTTCAGCCTGCTTCTTCGCATCATATTCTTTCCTGGTGTTGTACTTGTTGACTCTCTTCCGTGGCACCACCCCAAAGCCCGCTTCAAAAGCTGTGGTTTGAGTCCTGCTTTTCCGTGTGTGTGTATGTGATGGCCATCCGAGTCCTCGAGAAGCAGAAGAAAAGTCTCCGTGATGGCAACCAGGGCGAGGCGAGGCGAGAGAGAGGCGGCCCAAGATGAGAGTTCTGAGCTCCGACCTTGAGCGGTCCACGCCTCTGCCTCTGTATAGAGGATGACGATGTGCCATGAATGTGCTGATACATATGAGGACGTGTTGGTGCTTGTCTTTTTGCTTCGAAGGTGGGTGATGCTGAGCCTGAGCCTGAGCCTGAGCCTTTGGCGGCGGGTTTTGCTGGGTTAGGCAAGGCAGCCACCTCCACCTTGTCTCTTGTGATGGGGCAGAAGAGTGAAGACCCTGGGCGAGCTGTGCTTAGCTCGTCGTGATTCAGGGTCCAATCGATATCGAAAACACGACTGGGCTGCTCTTCGCCAGCGCCCTTGTGCTTCTCCTCTCTGCTGGAAAACAAGGCGAGTCGTGACCGAGGGCGGGCGGGCTGGTTGGCTGGCTGGCTGGCGCAATCCCCTTTCCTTCCTTCCATCGCCTTTGTCCTTTCACTTTGTTCGCCCCCCCGTCGGTTTCTGCAGACCTCCAGCTCAGACTCTCTCCCACGTTTGCTTGTTGCATAATCTTTGTCATCTTCCTCATCTTCATCTTCTTCCTTCACATCTTGCCACTTTCCTCTCTCTCTCTCTCTGTGAGGAGGAGCAGGCTGTTCAGAGTGCGCACCCGCACCCGACATTGGCAGGTGCGCCAGCTCTTCATCACTGCTCATCAAACGGAGCCTGCATCTCCAGGAAGGAGAAGTCCACACTCAGCATTGTGGCTGCCACACCGTCTTCTAGCTCGGCCAGGCCATCTCGCTCGGTTCTGTCCTGAGCTCAAGGGCACATCTCGACTCTCAGCGACGGCAGTCGCATATCCATCTATCCTCACCACTTCCCATCGAACCCTCCATCGTCAAGCCAAGATGAGCAGCGCATCCTATCTCGCACCCTCCAGGGTCTCCTACATCTCCGCAGCCATCGCCAGCGCAATCGATGCCGAGCTCATGCATCCCGAGCAGGGCGGCTTCTCCATCGACCAGCTCATGGAGCTCGCCGGCCTCGCCTGCGCACAAGCCGTCTTCCGCTCCTATCCCCCCGACCAGGCTCCCTCGGTCCTCGTCGCCTGCGGACCGGGCAACCAGGGCGGAGACGGCCTGGTCGCTGCTCGGCATCTCCTACACTTTGGATACATACCTCGAGTCTGGTACCCAAAACGAGGAAAAACGGAGCTCTTCTCGGTGCGTACTTTTCTCTGGTGTTTGGAAACCCCGCATACATGCACCCTTCCTCCCCCAAAAGCTGAATCTCAAACCACCTCCCACACCTCACAGCGTCTTGTTCAGCAGCTCAACAACCTCGAAGTCGAGTTCATCGACCAAGAAGATTTCGAAGACGCCCTGGAGAACGCCGACGTGGTGCTTGATGCCATATTTGGTAAGCATTCAGTCGATATTCAGCCGCATATATTCACCTTTTGACCAACCAGTCTGGACTCCTTTCTTTTGGCTGATGCACAGGCTTCTCCTTTAAAGGCGAGGTCCGAGAACCTTTCCGGGAACCTCTCGAACTTCTCAAGAACGAGTCGCGCATGGAGTTCGAATCCAGACGGAAGCTACCTCCCATAGTATCCGTAGACATCCCCTCTGCATGGGACGTCGACGAAGGCAACATCGACAACCGCTCCTTTGTCCCTCAAGTACTGATCTCCTTGACCGCTCCCAAGCTGGGTGCACGGACATTCCAAGGCAGACACTTCCTCGGCGGACGCTTCTTGCCACCTGCCATGGCCGAGCGTTACGGAATCGTGCTGCCGCTAGCATTTACAGGGGGTAACTCTGTTGGCGGCGGCGGAGGACCCAATTTTGGCTTGGGCACAGGTAGCAGTGCCGGGACTGGAAGTTGTGGCAGAAGCGCGGCGTCGCAAAGCAAAGGAGGCTCAGCATCAGGAGTGGATGGAGATGAGCAGGATCCCAGCAGTACCTCGGCCGCGGTCACGCCATCAGCATCAAAACCAACACCAGTTGATCTACAGCAAACGCAAAAGTCGTCATCAGCAGGAGCACCAGCGGCGGGCTCGTCAACATCATCGTCTGCAGCACCAGCGTCCTACTTCCCAGGCACCCCAACCTCCTCCACATCTCCCAACTTCATCTATGATGATTCACAGATTATCGAGATCACCGGCGCTGAAGCACTGCTGCTACGCGAACCAACACCCAGTACTACCGCAGAAAGCAGCTCGAGCTCAGCTCTGGATGCAGACACCTCATCGGCAGGCGCGACGGGCCCTTCGTCGGAAGTGTCTTCGCGCGGAAAGGAGGCTGCTGTGAATGCTCCGACCGCGCAAAAAGGCGCTGAAGCGGCATCGTCGACTTCGTAGAAGCCAGCACTTACGCTCTTTGCTTTCCACCGCATACAATCTGGTAGCGATGAACACGCTCGGAAGTCTTTGTCACCGAGGTCAACTCTGACTTCGCGGGGTCCTGTCGGAACGATGCCAAGAACGCGAGATGCGGGGCTTCCCATCTACCCGAAGTTCGAAAACGCAAAAAATTCAGCAGCATCTTCAAATTCTCAAAGCTCACAAGAAGGTCTCTGCATTCAGACCATTTTTCCCCCCTTCTAGCCAACGACTATCCGCCCTTGCGCTCCCCTGCCAAAATATCAAGCCGCAGTCCTCCGGACAAGGTAACAGAACCACGCATCCTCTCACCCTCGTCGTCTCCTACGACTCTTTTGCGCGCCCTTGTTGTTCTAGAGATCTGGGTGCTTCTCTCTCTTGACCTGTTTATTCTCGTCTTCCTTCCTTTCACATCTTTGTTTTCCTCTCGGCCAGGCAACTCTTCGGGCCATGCAACCTTCTCGTCTCCTTTCGCCACGGTTCTATTGTCCGCCGCTCCGCGTTGACCGACACATCAATGACACTCACCGCGGTCGAGCGGTCGAAACTACAGCTAATGTCGCTGCCCTCAGCAAATGGCAGAGGCGGCTCACATCGTCCTCCCTCTCCGGTCTTTGCGCCTAACCCCTTGTGGACGGGACGCGTCGTGGGGACACGGTGCGCTTTGCCTTTGTGACTACTCGGCCATAATCTTTGAGAACGTCCGATCAACAACGTCTCCCTTCCACTCGCCATTTGCGAATCATATGTGCTCTCCTTCTATTCTACACACCATTTTCGGCCCCTCTCTCCGCCGTCGTAGAAATCTGATGTTACTGCTGATTGCTTTGTACTTCTGGGTTTGCATGAGCACTAGAAGGGAAGAATTCTGCTCAGCGAAGTATAACAAGGTAGAGTGCAGAAGGGTGGTTTGTTAGATGTATAAGTGGTGGGATGGGGAGGGGTTCTCAGTCCACGTCCCAGGAAGCACCGCGTTCCAGGGTCTGTTTTGCTTGGGTTCTAGAAGCTGATCCTTTGGGGTGATTCTTGTACGGCTCGCTTGGCGTGCGCCAGCCGAGCTTCATAGCCTTGCCCCGAAACGTGTCGTAGTTGTGTCTCATCAGCTGCTTGGCCCAGTCCGAATCGAGGCCGGCCAGGAGTCCGATTTGAGCACGTGAAAGCCATGAACGGGCGACGGGTCTGGGATCCAGGACCGAAACAGAAGGGACGTCTGCTGGAACGTCCGCAGATGGGCTGCCGGCTTGCTCATCGTCCATATGGCCATGTTGTTCCGCCTCATCTTGAGATTCGATTGAAAGCTCAGACTCAGAACTTCCGTCAGGATGCGCGATAGTCTCGGTTCCAACCTGGATGCTCTCTTGTCCCTCGCCCTCTTCGTCCGCAATCGTGGTTTGCACGGAGTCGGCGCGCGTCTCTGTCGTCTCAGAAGCTGCAACAGGAGACGCAGGTGAGGCCGCTTGCTCCAGTACGATGCCTTCTTGCCCTGCCTGATTCTGGTCAACATCCAGAGCCTCCTGGCGCTCAGCACCCTCCGTCGCTTCCGAATCCTCCCGACCCGCGCTCTTTGTCGACCCCGGCATTTTCTGTTTCTTGGTATCGTCAAGCATACATACCAGCGTATTGCGCCATTCCCGTCGTTCCTTGGGCGTTGCCGAAGGATGTAGATAGCCTTTGCCTCCATCAATCCACATCCAAGATGGGATCAACGAGAAAGCACTGGGTGACGATGGTCGCTCGGCGAAAGGCACGGAGCTGGTCTTGTTGAGGTCATCGGGCGCTCGAGAAGCTGGGTCATAGACGATCACGGGCGCCGCGCCCCTACGTGCGCACATCCATTCTCGACAATGTCGAATCCACGCCTCGCCCGCTTCGAGGATGCGTGAGCCTTGCGCCTCGGAACGTTTCCACATAGCCCAACGGAGCAGTTTGCGCACTGATGCTGTAGTGATATCCAGATACGGAGTTTCCGTTGCATCAACTGGACCCGAACTTGTCGGAACGGTCAGTCGCCTGTGAATCTCCGATTCGGGCGATGAAAGTTGGTGGATTGGAAGATTGTGGGGGACTAATTGAGGCCGTACCGGAGGTGGACCCCATACAGACAGGGCTGTGGTGATCAACCCCACAGCGTCCATGATGCTCGTGTCGTGTCGTCGGATTTGCTCAAGCATGATCAGGAAAGTCTCCTCATTCGGATAGCAAAAGATTGCCTTGGCCTCCGGAATGCGCCTCTTGAGGTCAATTTTGCGGGGATTTTCGAACGCTTCGGACGGCGTCACAGCTGACTTTCCTTTCAGACTTGTCGAAAGGCCATAATATTTGACCAAGTCGAATTCTTGAGATGCTGTGTCTTCGCCTTGTTTTGCATTCTCTGGAGCGTTTGCATCCTGTGCACCCTTCTTGGAACGAAGTGATCGGTGTGGTTTCGCAATTGGAAAGTTTCCGTTGGACGGCCAATCTGCCCCCCGTTTTCGGAGTTCAGCGGGCAGCTGCATCAGTTGAGTCAATGCGCTATACTCTCTTTGCAGGCCAAACGGAATCTCGCTCATTTCGGAGGCATGCGTCGCGTATCGTCCCCCGGCACGGTGCTCCTCTCTCCGCTCCGACTCCCAGGCACGGATGGCTCTGCCGACTCGAACGCCGCACAGGGCACGCATGGACTGGACCATCGATCTCACGGAGTGTCCGGCATGCAGATGCGCCCTCAAGACGGCATTGAGGATTTCATGCCCCTTCGGAGGTACCAAAGGAGCAGAAACGCTATACGTGGGTCCATGTGTGCGTAGGAAAAGGGGCTCCACAGGAATGTACTCGGTCCTCAGTTTCTTGTTTTCGGCTTTGCGCCTCTTCTTCGTCTTAGCCGTCGACCTCTCGGGTTTCATGACAATGTCTGGTTCCCGAACTTCGTCACAAGCAGGATGATCGCTGAACATGTCTTTGGCGCCGATCGGATCTGCTCGGACGTCTGCCAAGAGGGTTCGGAGGTAGGTGAGCGCAACCTTGAGAGCTTTTTCGGGCTGGCGCCGCACGATGAGTTGGCGAAGGGTTGCTAGCAGGAGGTATGTGGGTGGTCGGTGGATTGCACCGTCGGAAGGAAGACCCTCGTCCGCACGCGCGGCCTGGGCAGCCTCTTCTCTTACCAGGGACTGAGCCTTGGTCTGTTGAGCATCTTCGAGGCGTGAACGTGGGCGATCTCTGGGGGCAAATTTCGGATCAAGCGGTGCAGGATTCGCGCTCCGGAGGATGTCGATGTATTCTTGAACGACCGGCGCAGTGCCTTCTCCGGTGGCTTGAGCCCAAGACTGAAACCTGTCAAGGGTTGCCAGCCAATTGTCTTGACCGGCTCTAATTCTGGCAGCCTCGATCAATTGTAAAGTCTGCTCCCAGTGCTGGTCGTCAGCTAACTCGGGGTCCACTTGGAGATACAGTGCTTCCTGAAGAGGAATTTGGCTAGGATCGTTCTCGAGACGTTTGAGCTTCCTCATCGCTTTTTCGCTGTGTCTAGCCTCTTCCGCGGCGTCCGCCTCTTTCTTTGGACCGCTTACGAGCTCACGGTGACGAACGTGTGAGAACTGCCTGACGAGGCGAGTCTTCATGTGTACCTCTGAGAGATCGAGAGGCTCGATTTCCGGAATATCTTCCGTGATGGGCCCATTCTTAATCTTTTGGGCCCATGCAAAGCGCAATGCAGCAACGACTTTCGGATCATTCATATCCGAGTTAGTCCGCGCGCGCTTAATCAAGGACTGACTGGCGTGGAGTTTCTGCTTCACCTTGCGGATGGAGACCCGGTCAGGATCCAGACCCGTCTCCGTCGCGATCAAGGACCTGCGGGTCGCCGTCGTTGCGATTCGGGTTTCGTCTGCACTGAGAAGGTTTCGAATGAGATGTTTGAGGTTTTCTGTCGTTGCAGGCAAAGGAGCTTTCCACGGATTGATGGACCGCTCTTCATCGCCATTCGTGTTGCGAGCTTGAGTGAAGTTCTGGGCGAGTGGGCACTTGCACCAGTCGAGGGTGTCTGCGGCGATTCGTCTGAGAAGGGCGGCGTCCCGACGATTGAAGGCCATCTTCGCGAGTCGTGCCCAAAGCTCGGGATGGTGATGATGACTTGAATGGTCGTGAGGTTGCTCCGCCAGGTAGAGCTTGTAGACCTGAGCAGGAGTGAGCTTATCCATTCCCTTTGATCGAAAGCGCATGATTCGGTTGAGAATCTTGATGGTATCGGATCTGGCTCTGCGCCTGTCGTGTTCTGTATAAGGAATAGGAACAGTCAGCGCCTTCCACTGTTCTCACTCTTCCCCATCTCTGATGACTTGCCTGGGGTATCATCCATGCCAGGACCGTTCGAGGGGTCTGATGACTCTGATGCTGCCGAGCTCGGTTCTGGGATCTGTGCAAGTGAAAGATTTGGTGGCATCACATCTGACGTCTGAAGCTCTGTTGATGCAGCTGTCGAATAAGGCACTGAAGGCGATGATGCTGGTGGATTGATACGGACTCGTTTGGCGGGCGATGTCCATGCTGAGCATTGGTGAGTGGGACAGTGCCCAACCGTGTCGCTCGCTGCGCTGCCGGCAGCCCTTGCGCAGGACACCGCACTTGTGTAGCTGCCAAACCCCCTTCTCGCTGCCGACTGCAACATCCTGTGTGCTAACCTTGGATCAGACCAGAGTAAAGCATGCATGCATGCAAGGCTCAAAATTTCAGGAATCTTCTCGTCTGCTCGGAGCCTTTTTTCCCTTGTGATGGATTTGCGTCTTTGACGATGACAGCGGCTTTGTCAAAGTCGGCATCGAGCTTCCCATTCACAGGATCAGACAGAAGGCACCATGGCAGGATCAGACAGACGCGCGCCTCTGCTCCACCAGCAGTTCACGAGACCGAATCAGCTGCGCGCAGCTCCTCGCATGGCCGGAGCCCTGCGTCCGTCCCAGGCTTTGGCCCTGCAGGCATCAATACCAAGACCCATCGCCACTCCTATCCTGGTAGGAGCAGGTTTGGTCGGAGTGTGAGTGTCAGAACGCTCTTGCTCGATGTGAATGCGGGCTTCTCTGACACCGTTCATTTTGTCGATTCATGGATGTTCAGCGGTCTTGCAGCCAACTTTATGCTCAAGTCGAGGTCCGGCGCCGATGCCTCTGGTCCAAAGGGCAAGTGGGTCAAAGGCGGCTTTCAGAACAAGATGGACAAGAAGGAAGCAGCGCAGATCTTGGGACTCAGGTGAGTCTACTATTCCCCTCCACTGTTTTTCAGCACACCATAGGGATCTGACCATCTGCCTTTCATTACATGGCGCATGTATCCTGTTCGCAGAGAAACGGCATTGACCAAGGCCAGGGTAAAAGAGGCTCACAGAAGGATGATGATCGCAAACCATCCGGATCGCGGCGGGGCACCATATTTGGCCAGTAGTGAGTTCTCTCTTGGGCACAGTATCGAAGCTGACAGTCACTGACGAGCATTCTCCTCCTCTGATGAGCAGAGATCAACGAAGCCAAAGATCTCCTGGACAAGCAAGTCTCGCGGTGAAGCATAATCGCCCGGCAGGGTCCCTTTTCTTCTCTTCAGCTCCTGTCTTCCGTGAAGGTATTACATATTTTCGGCATAATCGCAACTCCCAGTAGCAACCGCTCATCAGCACACATCCAAAGCCTGTTCCAGCTTCTCACACAATGAGGCTGAGTCGAGCGGAGCCATGTAACGAGCGGACTGCCGAGGATGAGAAAATGACTGTGAATTTTGATGAATCTAGTGGGATGCTATGCGATATATAGGAATATTGCATACAGACTCAGATACAGGACAAGTCGGGACAGGAAAAGAAGGACAACGAGGCATTTGGAGCGATAAATGAGTGTGGTTCGAGTGTCGGTTGGGAATAGAGAGACTTGAGAGAAGCAATGAGCGTGGGTACACAGTCAGCCGACTCGGGCAGACAAAGATGACTTGGAAAAACGGTCCAAAATGGTGCAGGCGGAAGCACGATCAGAGGCTCGTCCGCAACTCGACCGAGCGCGAGGACGGCCTTCTGCTTTCGTAGGCTTGCAGCGGGCGCAAGTATCGAGATGATGTGGAGATGCAGTCACGTCTGAGGGAGGATTGTTGTATCCTCCTCACACCAGAGTGCGAGACATTGGTCGGACCAGGAGAGAGTATCGAGAGGGAAGGTCTGGGAGCGGCGGGAGTGGGCAAGCCGGCGGAGGACATCGAGGTGGCTCAGATCTCCACTGAGCCCATGTAGCAAAGCTGTTTCCACTCGCCCGGTAAGTCGCGCCGAACAGACGTTCTTCTTCGGCCCAGATGTCGCTAGATGGTGTCAAAGCGATGGAAGCAGCTGCCATGCTTCGGCGCATTGACGTTCTGGCGCTTCGAACCGTCGAGAGGGAGGCGTCCGAATTGGCTCGTCGCAAAAAGGTCATAGGCCGGCTTCCAAGCTTGGGCGTCATTATCGCACTGCCGCCATACAGCTCAAAGATGCTATCTGCGCCGCTAGATGCTCTGAGTTCTGGTCGTCTCGCTGTTGGAAGACTGGCGTCAGGAACATGCTCAAGAGCAGGAGTCGCAAGGCCCAGACCGATGGTTGCTGTCGAATCTCTGTGTCCAGCTGTAGGATCGGAGGATGATCGTGGGATTGTGGACCATCTGGGCGCTGTCGATACATTCGAATGTCGGGGCTTGCGAAGAGCCGCGAGGGCAGCCAAAGTATAGGGGAAGTCGTCCAAAGTGGGCGTGTCCTGACAGACGGAGAAGTTGAAGCTTGGTGCCGGACTGTCAAAACCCGGTGCCGCAAGACTGTTGTGGAGCGAGGCCACTTGGGCGATGACACTTTCGTTTTCACCGTCCTCTTCCCCTTCGTCATCGTCGCTTTCTTCGTTCTCACCGTCTGATGACTGATCAGTCATGTCAAAGTGCTCAGCGGGAGCGGGAATGGGAGTGTCGTCTGGCACGACAGAGTCGACCAAGCTTCCGGGCGAAAGCCCGCTTTTGTAAACCGCTTTGCACAGGCTGCGACGGCAGCGGGCCGCCCATTCGGCTGCGACTGCTTCTGCCGCGTCAAACTGCTCGTTTGCTGGGAGTGGAGGAGTGAAGGGTTGCATGCCCAGCTGTTGTAAGAGGCTGTTGAGTGCTGTCTTGCTTTTCGTCTTGGTCTTCGGACGCTTGTTCGCGTCTGAGAAGCTGGCAGCTTCGTTGGAGGAGCCTATCGGTGGCGGGTTCCCTGATGTGCAGCCATTACCGTCGAAGGATTGTCGGGTGAGAGGTACGTTGACCGCGGCTTGTAGACGTCCAAGTGCTTCCTTGAAATTGCGCAAATCCACGCTCCTGGTATTCATGCCCTCCGTCGCTGTCTGATCCACCAGGGAGATGTCGGTCAGGTCTTTGATGTCTTCACCCGGAGAGGAAGCTTGAATGGCAGTCCGTAGCAACCAGCTTGTGCTGGAGCTCAGCGAAGTTTGGATCATTCCCATCCGGCAGCGAGGCGTGGACAGCTTGGAATCGATGCTTCCCTGGATGTCTACCGCCTCGTTTGAGTCATCTTGAATCCGAGGGCTGGCCCAGTTGGGACTCAAGAAAGCTGGGTCGTGCTTCTGGACCACAACATGAGGAAGATTGCAGCTGGTCTTTGGAAGAGAAAGGGACTTCTGTTGCTCGCCATCATCTCGATCGACAGGAGTCTCTACGCGAGGGAAGCGATCCATGAGTGGAGTTCCCGACGTCTCGAAGGTGTTGAAAGTAGCTGGAGTCAAAGGTGCCTGACCAAAGCCCGAGAAGGGGTTCTTGGTATCCGATGTGACTGGACTTCCCGGGGGGGAGATTGCTTCGATGGTGAACGAGGGACTAAAATCGCTGTCGAGTTTCAGACAGGCAGTGAAGCTCGGCGGTGGAGTCAACGAGACATCGAGAAGCGCAGATTCCTGTTCCGTGCCAGACGCATGGCAGTCGTCGAACGGATCGTACTTCTGGTCTGTGGAAGCAGATGAGGAGTCCTTACGGAAGAGTGTCGAAGTTACCAGTGTGTCTGTAGAGCTAATCGCAAACAGCGCGTTGCGCGGCCATCCCGACTGCAATCCATGCGACTGAGATGACCAGGGCTGCTTCTCCTGCACGAGTGCCGGGGGTGGAGGGCTCGGCAGAGACATTTCCAGACAAGCCTGGAGATGAGCGGATGAGCGAAGAGGAGCGATAGTGTCCTTGCAAGACATGGCGTCCTGCAGAGCAAGGATACTGCTGCACCGGTGCGTAACTCTGGGTTGAACTGGCGAGAACGTGTCTGCGAGATCCAGGTCCTGGGAGAATGCATGCTGAATTGCTGTTGGCAAGATCGAGGCCCTGCCGAAGTTCGAAGTCAGGCTGGAGCCAGAAGCTGACCTAGGTCGATGCCGGTGATACGAATGCAAACCCAAGCCAGCATGCCTCAAGTCTTGTCGCGATTCTGCGGTGAACATACCGCGTCTGACCGGACGAGAGGCACTGGTTCGCGAGCTGGATCGTTCGGGTGGCGTGGGAATCAAATCTTGCCAGAGTCCGAATCGAGAGGGCGAAGCCCCAGAAGGATCGGCACCCGAACTCCATGAGGACGGAGAAGCGAGCAGAATGTCGCGTCGAAAGGTAATATGTACTGTCTCGCACTCCAGTGGTGGCAGGGAAGGAGCGACGGATGAAGAGTATTTGGTGGATCCGATAGAAGAATCACTATTGCTACCGGTTACTTGTGGCTTGCTGATGGTTGGCCTGTTGATCTGTTTGAGGAACGCGTCATCCTCTTCGGAATCGGGTTGCTCTCTGCTGAGACAGGTGTAGCACAGGATTGTGCTAAGGACTGATCGTGAGCCGAGATCTTCGTTGGAAGTTGATTCGGTCATATCTGAGTCGCTTCGTCTCCACTGGAGGCCGTTTCCCGCGGCGAGAATGGCCAAGGTTTGGGATTTTCGCAGAGTCTTCATGCTGTTCGATGGTTCCAGTCTAAAAATCAGCACGGGGTTGACGATTGACTGATCGTGGCAGAATTGGAATGGGACGGCCCAGGTTCGATAGGTGACTGCGAGTGTGTGGGAGGATGCTAGAGCAGTCGATATAGTTTGCAAGATATTCTGAAGGGAAATGGTCTCCTCTCACGATGCTGAGAACAGCTCAGAAGAGAACAGAGACGGACGATGGCCGGGGAGCGGTAGAGGGGCGAAAGTCCGTGAGCGGACATGAGGAGCTGTCGAAGCATCGTGGGTAGTTAAGGGAAATCAGCGTGCTCGGTGTGGACGATTTTGCACCTGGAAGAAGGGACAAAAGGGAAGCGTACTGGGGCGACAGGTCAGCTGCATTTCAACAGAGCGTCAGTCGCGCCAAAGGGCTACTCATTCGGGGTGAAGAGCAACAGAGAGTGCAGACCTGAGATCCCGGCGGCTCAAGGCACGAGATCAGAGGTCTGAACATTTCTGACTGTAGTCGCTTATCCTCATCCTCCTGGACGCTGCGTGAATCGAGAGTTGCAGTGAGGCATGCGGGTGAACGAAAGAAATTCCAGTGCGCACTTCTGAAACATGCGGTTGCAAGGCAGTTCAGGGGAAAGGCAGCAGCCACGCGAAGCACTGACCGGCACCCCGGTCCTTACCAAAGAACAGTCAGTCTTCGAGGGAACAGGGAGCACACTCGCCGGCAGCATCTGCTGTCCGAGCCCCGGACTCGACATTTAACATCGTCGTCCCGAGAGAGCCGCTTTGCAATCAATGATGGACTGGTTGTCACCGCAGGATGAGCGGCTTCCCGCCGGTTCCCTTTGTGTTCACGCATTTCCCTGGGTTAATCCGGACTTAAGGTCGTGTTCCTTCACGGACACTCTACTCGTACGAGTAGACAGCACGTCATTGTGGGATGCCATCGGGTCGGAGGCCTTTGCTTACAGTATATAACAGACAGGTCCACATGTCTTTCACCAGACCCCGCCCATCCCTCAACCCACCAGGCTGTACCTGTCTCTGAATCTTCAACACGCACCAGCAACAGCATGACAGCCCCAAAGGAAATTGCAGAGGTACGCAGCCAGTTGCCGCACAGCAGACATCCATCCATCCAGCCGTCCTGAGCTGACCAAACGGGCATTCCTACCGGTTCTGTTGCCACCGCAGACTCTGATCTCCGACAAGTCTGTCGCCGTCTTCTCAAAGACCTACTGCCCATACTGCAAGCGCGCCAAGGACATCCTCAAGAAGTACTCCCTCGATCAGAGCACCGTCGGCATCATTGAACTCGATGAGGATGCCCAGGGTGATGACATCCAGGGTTACCTTGCCTCCAAGACCGGACAAAGGACCGTGCCCAATATCTTCATCAAGGGTCAACGTGAGTCTGGTCTCTGTCCACACGTTGCCTCTTCAGGAACATCGCGCAATTGACATTGACTTTCATCCCACACATACAGACATCGGCGGCAGTTCAGACCTGGTCGATCTCGACAAGGCAGGCAAGCTGAAGGCACTACTTGCCTGAACACATTTTCATCCTTGCTCTTCTTGCACCAAGTACAAGTTTTGAAGAATACTAATCTCATATGATTGCTTGGGATCTATGAAGTTTTGTCAAAGTGCCAGACTTTGGTTACGTTGATGGAGAAAGGATGTTCAATCGGTCTAAGGGTCTAGGGGATAGTAGCGTCAAGGTGCAGAACGAGGACTGCAGCACTTGTCGTGGGACGCATCGGCACGCGTAAGCTTGAGGCCTTGGTATTCTCCATGATCGCGACGCAGCTCGGTCGGTGTGTCCTCCTCCAGTATGTCGTTCAGAAGAGTCATCGCGGGATTTATGCCAGTTGAAGCCGTGGGCGAGTTCGCTTGTATGAGTGCATGCGGCTCCGCGTGTTGTGGAGGAGACGGCAGGCTGGTCTCGGACGGTTCGCACTTTATGGTGCAGTGCCAGTCCTCGACGGGAAGAGGCTGAGGCATTATGAATCCCTGTGAGTTCGTGGGTGAGCAGCAACGAGAAGTGATGTTGGGACCCGGCGAAGGGAAGTTGATGGGCAAGAGGGCCGCCTTGGTGTCGACGAGCGAGCTGGGCACACTGGCGAACGAGCTGGTCGGTGGCGCACTTGAGCACTCATTAAATTGACGGGGAGACGAAGCTGGAAGGTAAGACAAGTTCGGGCCTGGGCCTGAGAACGCGCAGGTGTAGGCACTTTGATGCCCGTAGAGAGCAGGAGACGGTCCGGAACAGGAGCCTAGCATCGTCGCGTCCCTGGCAAAGGGAAGATTGTCGCGCTGAATTATCGGCTGGTAGTACGGTGAGTCTCTTGTGGTGGGGCCTAGGCACTGGCCCATCGAAGAGACTTGCATCGTCCGAGACATACTTGCTGATGACATGGTGTACTCGGGAGGCACCTGATGAATGCCGCTGTGGCGGGTGTCGGAGTAGTAGCGACTCGCAGCGGTAGAAGAAGGAGGCATCAGCGATCCCGACCCCGTAGATGCACCGTAGTTGGGATTGTTGTGCAGCATCGAGAACATGTCTGGGACGTTCGGATGAGTGCCCATCGGAGGCGAGTGGAGGATTTGACTAGGCGACAATGGCACCAAGTGTCGAGCTGAAGTATCGCTGTATGCGGTTGCCGACGTCGTGTTCTGGTGTATTACGGAAGGCACGATTGGCGTAGTCGACGCTCGGTCGTATCCTTGAAAGCTGAGCCACATGGGCCCAAAATTGTCTTGAGATGAGTCGGCGCTGGACATCATGAGTGAGGTAGCTGAGTTGTTGAGGCCCAGGTGCGTATCGACCGTTTGGTAGCTGGAGTTAGGTCCGGATAGGTTAGAGGAGTAAGGTTGGAATGGACTGCGGCTGGTCGAGTTGGCTGTACGACGATGAGTAGAAGACCCAGTCCGGATCTGAATGTGTCGGGTACTGGCGGCTTCTAAAGACCCATGAGCTTCGAGGCGTTTGGTGAGCGAGTGAGAGCGGTTGCGGCATTGTACTCCTCGGCGGCCAGGGAAGTGGGTGGCGATGAGGGACCAGTTGTGGCCGAGCTTTTTGGTAAGTTCGATCAACTTGGCGTCTTCGGTGGATGTCCATCGGTCGTGAACGATGTTTGGATCGAGGACGTCCCGCCACCTCTTGGCGCACTGGTCGCCAGTTCGAGAGCCGACTCGACTGGCGACATGAACCCAGTCGTCGGTGCCGAGCTCTTGAACAGCGGCCCGCAGGAGAGTATCTTCTTGCCGAGACCAGGCGCCTTTGGTGAGGGTAGGGTTCAGACAGTAGCTCCAACGTTTTCGAACGTCCTTGCGGTTTCGGCCTTGAAGATGTTTCGCAATCTCACTCCAGCGCGGGACCTTGTCGCCAGCTGTGAAACAAGAGTGGGCAGATATCTCAATATCAGCGCAATGTGCCGATGTATGCTCGAAAGGGTCACGGTACAAGAGGGCAGCACTTACCAGCATGAACCATTGCCCTCAGCTTGGCATCCTCCGCTGGTGTCCACATTGATCGTGGTCGCGGTGTAGTGGTGCTAGTGCAGCGAGCCATGTCGACAGAAGAAATATGTTTGAAAGGTAGAGCAAGTTATGTGAGCAATGTGGAATGTACGATCTGTAATTGGGAGTGAGGAAGGGAAGTAGGGATGAGAGCAGCTGCATGAAGAAGGGGACAGAATTGTGCCACATTGGGCGGGCGGCCTTAATATGCGTCCAAACGGCAATGTGCCTCGTGGTTCCTCGGGCGTGACCTCAAGCAGGAACGCGGCTGGCAAAAAGGAAAGCTTATACTTCCCTCATTCCCAAAGGTTCACGCTCGGACAAACTGTTGGACCAATTGTGCAGCTTCCGCCCCTTCTGGTTTCCAGCAAGCGCGTTGAGTCACGGCGGTAAGAGAAAGGGTATCTGCCAGCCGAGTTGAGTTGCGCTGAAATCGCCAGCGATGTCGCATCTTCGGAACGGGATCTGTATTGAAAGTTTCTTCTTCTCTTTCTTTCTCCCTCTTGGGGGATCAGGATTTGCGTGCACCGCCTAATCTGGCAATCTTGCGCGTTGATGAGAGATGCACAGCAAACCTACTTCCGCAGCAGCGAGGATCGAAGCGGGCCGCTACGCGCAGAGATGCCATATGAGTTCCAACATCAAAAGAGCATCATCAGCCGGACTTCATGCATATGAGCTGCGAGCTGGCGTCAGAAGAGGAAAATGAGATCATCTGATGAGCCTGTGACATGTCGAGTTGATGCATGTGAGTTGAATTGAGTTCGTCTCAGACATGAAGTGCGTGCACATACAGTTCATCACTTCGTCGGCTACACATCTCCCTTCTGTCAGTCTCGTGGAGGCGGCCTGATCCTTGGGGTCAAAGCCATCAGTCGTTGCCAGGATGGAGCGCTAGCCGTCCAGCTGTGATGACTTCGTCACACACACGCGGATTAGAGTGACATCGCCACACACATGCGGATCAGACATACATCAACCATAGCTTGCGCCTTCCGTGCTGGATGAATGGGTCAAAAGAGCGACTGAGAGGCTTTCAGATGGGCAGCACTGTTCCAAAAGCGTCCTGTATGCACGTCCGCTGCGGAAGGTTTCAGCAGGCTACGCCCGTGATGGCATAATCAGTTCAGGACAGCTCATTGAGCAAAGAGAATGAGAAGATTCAAGACGGGCAAACCGGCTGAAACGGAAAGGCACTTCAAAAGGCTGTGATGAGTGAGCGACATTGTTCAGGACGGAGAAAGGTTTTTGGTCAAGTTCTAGTCCGCCAGGTACCAGATGCCCTTGTTCAGCATTCAGGCGGGTCCGGCCTGCACAAAATCACATGTGCGTATGGGGCGGGAAAGTGGTGGTGAAGCAAAACTGCGAAGTACAACGTGTGAGCGAAAACGTCGTGATCTCATCATGAACCGGACTGCTGCTCGGTGTGACTTCTGCTCTTGCTGGCAGGTCGAAGACTGATCTTGTGAAAGGGAGGTGGATTGGCAGCCCACGTCGACCGCCATCGTAGCGGCTGATCCGTAATGCCGTCCTCACCATCAAGTGAGTGGTTGGCAAAGGGCGGTGGTGGAACGGATCTGCGCAACTTTTGTGTTGTGGAAAATTGGTCCGATTTTCAAAAGAGCAGCACAAGTCACGTGCTGCGATTGTGCCATGAAGCCGTTCTTTTCTTCTTGAGAATGACCTGCCCTTCCTTCGCAAACTTGGGCTCACACACGCTGCTCCAAAGCAACCACAAGATACCACGCAGTCTTTTCATTCAGCATGGTGAGTGCTACTGGGCTTCTGGCGTGCTATCTTCCTGCTATCGAGGCGCTGACATCGTCTGTCAAACCTCTGCGTGCTGCGTGCCCGCCATGACGCATGAATTGTGCTGTGCCCGCGCATTCCTCCTATTTGTGCAATCCGACAGCGTCCCATCTTGCTTGCCGGCCACGAGCGCTCGCTCCAACAAATCAAGTTCAACCGCGATGGCGACCTGATCTTCAGTGTCTCGAAGGATAATGTCGTGAACGCATGGTACTCGCACAATGGCGAGCGGGTCGGCACGTACGAAGGACACAATGGTACCGTCTGGTCTGTGGATGTCGACACGACCACCACACTCATCGTCACAGGTTCTGCGGACAATGAGCTGCGCTTATGGGAAGCATCGACTGGAAAGTACCTGTTCAAGTGGGAATTCCCGACTGCGGTCAAGTCGGTAGCTTGGTCGTCGGATGATTCGCAAGTGGTCATTGTTACAGAGAGCCGGATGGGACACAAGGGAGCTGTGCGGGTCTTCAGCATCAATCGTGACCCGGAGACATGGACTCAACAATCGACAGAACCATTGCGGACGATCACTTTCTCTGGACCCAAGCCGACCGTGGCTGCGTTCGCGGCGCTGGATGAATACATCATCACCGGACATGAGAACGGCAAGGTAGCACTCTACTACCACGACCCCAAGGAGCCGGAGACTGGCATCGACGCTGAGCTGGAGGAGAACAGTGCACAAGCTCATACCGAGACGATCACTGATCTGCAAATGAGCGCGGACAGAGCATACTTCGTGACCAGCAGCAGAGATAAGAGCGCAAAGGTGAGACATCAGGATGCGCTCGAATCTATCCAGATCATCCATTGACTGACTTGACTGCTTCTGCTTGGCTGTTGCAGCTCATCGACTCCAAGTCGCTAGACATCGTCAAGCAATACGTGACCGAAACACCACTGAACAGCGCAGCCATTCACCCAACAAGGCCATTCATCATCGTAGGAGGTGGTCAAGATGCGATGAACGTCACAAGAACTTCGGCGCGAGAGGGCAAATTTGAGACCCGATTCTGGCACAAGGTCTTTGAGGAGGAGTGTGGGCGACTGCCGGGTCATTTCGGACCCATCAACACGATCGCCGTGCATCCTGCTGGCATCGCGTACGCATCGGGCGGTGAAGATGGTTACGGTGAGCATGCGCATGACAGGTCCCGCTTCTGAGCTTTCCTAGCTCATCTGACTCCCACCATGTACATCTTCGCATTCCTTTCAGTCCGTGTAAATTGGTTCGACCAAGCCTTCTTGAACCAGGCACAACGGGTGAGTTGTCCTCATCGCCCAGCTCGACGCTTCTCCTGCTGCGGTTCAAAAGCTTACCTTCTTTTCCTCCCCTCAGTTGTACGGCCCCGAGCTGCAGCTATCCCTTGAGGACCAGTAGAGTCCCACTTTCTTCTCCGCTGTCGTTTTTGTACTTGTGTTCTACCTAAAACGTGTGCAGTGCAATTTTGAAACAGTTGATGCGCACCGATTCCTTCTTGGCTCGCTTGCGTCGGCCGCTGTGATAGCCGGATTGAGCCCGATCCTCCCCACACTCTTGCTGTACGAGTACTCGTACGCTCAGACATGCTCGCAGCGCTGCTAGAGCCTACCGACGTCCACCATCGTCTCTCGGTCGGGCCGGTACAGCATATATATCGTCGGCCCTCGTCTGCGATGCAAGAGACTACCTCTCCCACATCCTGCTCTTGATATTGTTCTACCCTGCTTTCTACATTCGCGTCAACAGAATCATGAGTGCCTTCAGCAAGTTGCCGGCCTTCTCGCATGTCGTCCTGACCAGGTACTCAAAGCTTCCCACCCTCGTTCATGTGAGCTTTGCAAGAACCCCCTGAGCTAATGCAATGCAAAGCTTCTCACTTCTGTGCTTCCCTCTCGCAGCTCGAGCTCAATGATCCCGCAACAGGAAACTCCATGTCAGCGCCGCTGCTCACACAATGCACACAGGCGTTGCGACACTGTGCTGCCGACAACACCGTGCACGTCGTCGTGGTGTCCGGCAGAGTAAACGAGCGCGCAAAGGATGAGCGCGCCCTGTTCTGCTCGGGCGCAAGCTTGACCGCTCGCGGAGTGATGCCGAAAGACGGACATGCTGCCCCTCCGAGATCGCTGGAAGAATGTCGCCAATTCACCTCTGCAACCGCAGCTTTTGTCGATGCTTTCATCGACTTTCCCAAACTGCTCATCGGAGCTATCAATGGTGAGTAGAAATCCTGCCCCTTGAAAGAGCATTTGAGGCAGCTGCTGAAAGCGCCTCCTTACCCTCAAATGCAGGGCATGCATACGGTCTCTCCGTAACAACTGCTTCTTTCTACGACGAGATCTTCGCTCTGCCAGGACGAGTCTTCAAGGCCCCATTCGCAGACATCGGACTGTGCGCAGAAGGTTGTTCTTCAAGAGTGAGTGCTTCGACACTCTTTGGAGACAGGAGTTGAACGCTCAATCAACTTTGAAATACAGCTCTTCCCTCAGATCCTAGGACCTGCGCTCACAGCTCGACTCCTCTACTACTCTGAGGAAATCAAAGCGGAGGAGCTCGTCCCAAGCGGCTTCGTCTCCGAAGTCGTGCCGCCTTCCAAAGCAAATTCTCGCACATTGCCACAATATGTGCTAGCCCGTATGGCTGACCGCCTTGGCGTGCCCGAGGAAATTGAGGACATTTTGGAACCAGGCGGATACACCAAGCTCAGCTACGCTTCGATCTTACGGTCGAAGGCCCTGCGGTGGGACGAAGCGCAAAGGGCGGAACTGCGCGAGCTGAGCAGAAGAGAGCTGGAGAGTGTGGCTCAAATCATGTCGACGGACGAATTCCCGCTTGGCGTTCTACGGTTTGCTCAACGACAGGCAGCCAAGAAGGAAGCGAAGGCCGCAGAAGCTGCCGCAGCAGCGAAGTCCAATTCCAGGCTATGAAGCTTAACGACTTCGCGGCTGATATCTCTGTGTTCTCAAAGGATGGCCTGTGGCTTACTGTGCTCTTCAAAATATGAATTGACAAAACGCTGATCTGACTACATGAACGAACGAATGAAGCGTGTCTGGAAAAGGAACCTGCCTCCAAGAGATGCGATGCTGTGCGATGCGACGGATCCAATACGAAAAGACAACGTACTGTGGTACATGCGAACTTAGAAAGTGTGAGAATGGACGCTTGGGACCAGGGGTATACTTGTGATGAATGAATGAATGAATGGTTATGGTGATGATGATGGTGATGATGAGAGTCAGAACTTGAAGAGGTTCGGAGAAAACGCGGTGGAGAGCCGGTGTCGAAGAGAAAGGCGCACATCAGAGGACACGGACTGACCCTTTACCGCGGGTCAGAGCCGGTCGTGCGGATGAAAAGACTGGCGATCGATCCAAGACTGGCGAATGCACGTCTGTCATGGACACGTACGAGTTCCAGCCGGCTAGCTCGTCAAGGGCTGCCTCCTCTTCGTCTTCCTCTTGTTGCCCATACTCGCTTTGATGTTCATAAGACATTCCCAGTCCCGACTGGGTCTGACGATATGAGCGCTCGACGCCTGCATCTGAGCCATCGGCATGGCGCAGCATGCTATCATTGTGGACGATAGAAGAGGTGGACGGACGCGAAGGCCAGATCAAAAACGAAAGGGACGACGATATTGAGCTTTGGCGGCGATGAGTGTCGGTGGTCGATCTGAAGCTATCCGACCTCGAAAATTTGTCTGGTGAGGATGAACGCGCTCCAGACGATGCGCTCTCAATACCTGGGTTGGAGTCGAAGGCCGTGTCAGGACCGACCGGAAAGTACTCCCGTCCGCGCACATATGCCAAGCTGTGCCAACGATCCCTTTCTGTGATAGTCGCGTCCCCGCTGCCGTGCTTTCCGTAGGTAGTGTCGGGAATCGGCAAGCTGGATTCGACACGGCTCATCGCCCGCGCGTCAAGCGAAGCGGACGATATTGAACTGGCACTAGACGTGGTTCCTGAGCTCAGAGGTGGCACGTCCAGATATATATCTGTAGGTGAACCTGATTCGTCCGCAATGGAGGCCGCACGACGGGATGAATTCGCTTTCCGACCCTTATTTGCCAAGGCAGTGTCGATGGGACGTAATAACTCATTTCGCTTGGTGCTCGAGCCACGAGGAATCCGAAGAGATCCCAGAGTCGGTGAAGCTTGTGATGCAGAGTGCAAAGACGAGGTGGAATTGTTCAGATGAGCATGAGTGAACAGGTGGCGGCCTGGCACATGTGATGCCGCCTGATGGCCCGGCTCTTCTATGTGTCTTGACCTTGCGCTGCGGACATTTGCGACGTGAGATGCGCGCACCGGTTCACGGAATTCTTTGTACTGGGGCAAGTAGCCTTTTGGTAACGAGTTGGCGCGTCGAGGGCCCGCGCTTGACGAATACTGAGCGGCTGTTCGACCGAGCGTACCATTCTGGCCGCCAGTGTTGAAGATTGGGTCGATTCGCGTTCGGTCAGACTGGGATTGCTGCCGCGAATGTCCCGCTGATGATCGGCCGGGAAGCTGAGCATATAGCGGTATTCTCGTCGATGAGAAGGATGAAGATGGGTCCCGGGCTCGATGACTCGATGGTGGCGGGCTGTGAGGCCAATGTGGTGCCGACCGGGGGAAGAACATTGCGTGCGGCTGAAGCTCGATTGTTCCGCTGTTGCTGACGGGCATGCCCAATGCAGTTGCTCTAGATTTCACATTGGTGGAACAAGAGCTCACCGTCCTATGCCGAGTCGTTATGTCCAGCGCATGAGATTCAGTGGCAAGTACTGAGGCGAGATCGGGCATCGTTGCCGAGGTCGGAAACGCTGGGGATGTACTTGTCAGAGATGGCCGACCAAAGTTGTCTCCGAAGGTGCAGTGAGAAGAGGAGGATGTCAGGGATGGAGAACTTTGAAGGAACGGGTTCCGGAATTGTGGAGCGGGTTGCATTTCGGTCGCTCGAATGTCAATGTTGTCTACGAAGGTCGCGAGGACAGTGCTGATTGCTGTGGTGCTGATGCCTTTAGAGGTCTTGGGGGAAGATGGACATACGGTCTGCAAGGCGTTGCCGATGGTAGGCATGGCAAAGGCAGACTGACTCCTGGAATGACGCGACGGACGCTCAGAGGCTCCAGATTGACTTTTCTTGGCAGCGACAGTGCTGTACGCACTTTTGCTTGCGAACGTCCTTGTCCGAGGCGGAGGGAGCATGAAGCCGTCCATTATATCGTCGTTTTCGTGAACAGGAGTGAGCTTGTTCAACCGTGGCGAACCATTCATCGCTTGACTCGCCGAGGCCAGGATTGTCGATCGCGATGATGGACGTTGGACAGTCTCTGGATGATAAACAGAACCGACAGGGACGATGACATATGAATGGCTGCGACCGCGTCCCGGCATTCCTTTTTTTCCGCAGTCCGGGAGGGGCTCCCTTGGCGCTACGTTGCTCGTTGTTGTTTTAGTCTGCGTTGCAACCACTCTGTGTGTTTTGTGAAGGAGACTGTCACATGATGACGAGAGCTGACCGGTTGAGGATCCATCCGAACTCGATGGTCTGCTCGCTTGCGCAGATGTTGTTGAGCCTCGAAAGGGAGAACCTAGCATTGGCTTGTCCGACACCGCATCCGCTGGAAGTGTAAAGCTTTGCGAGCGAGCGCGATTCTCAAGTCGCTCCCGATCGATGCTTGTGGTGCGTGCAGACGCTGTGTTCGCTCGTGGGGTGGATTCCTCAGTTTCTTCAGATGGTGCAGCCTTGCTTGAAGTCACGGCTTCAGTGATGGAGCTCCATCCCGAGAGAGCGCGAGTTCCGAACGCTTGAAGAGTAGGACTCGAGGGCAGGAGGTCGAGAGTGGCCTGAATTGCGTTCATAGATATTCTCAGCGCAAAATGGCGGCCTTCAAGCTTAGATGTTGCTGAATATGGGTGTCCAGACGCCGTATCCGGGGGCCAAGGAAGTCCTGGCGACAAGAACGGCAGATGAAATGCGGTGCTGTTGTACCGCACAGGGAAAGAGGGTAAGAGAAGAGGAGATAGCGAGAGAATAAAGAGAGATGGAATAGAACAGGAGCTGAGGGTGATGTGAGTGATGGTGGTGTAGACAAGAGAAAGTAAAATGCGGATTGTGGGGGAGCAGGGTCTGCAATATGTTTTGGCAGGAGGTGATGTGTGCCTTTAGATCAGGTCATTGAAGCGAGAGGGAGAGGCTCTCCAGGCTGGACCGGTCAAGTTTAAAATAAGCTTGACTGATCGCGGCCAAGATGCCCAAGAAGATGGAGCAGCGGCGCCGAGAAGAGGGTCAGAAACGGAAAGATCCAGAGGGTTCTAAATCACCTGAACACCGTATCCCTGCAGCGTTGTGAATCAAGGAGTGGGGAAAGTGAGATTCAAGCCCAAGAGATGTAGCGCCTTGTCGGCATGAACAAGGAGCTAGAACTATTCTCATGTGAGTGAGCGTCTCCGGCGGCCGAGAGGCGATGCATGCATGAGGACGCTCCGTGTAGGAGATCGTATGAGCGAGGGTCAGATGGGCAACCGTGATTGCATGCCTTGGCGCGACCCGAGTGCTGTTCAGTTGCGTCTACCCGAGCAGCGCAGCAGCTGTTTCTGCGGAGCTGATATCAGACAAAGGTCAGTATGGCGTGAGACAGAGCTTGAGGGATAAATCAGCGCAAGGGGAACCCTGCTGGTCTCTGAGCGCATTGACCGAAGCAACGGCTGCAGCACGCAGACGGAGGAAGATGTTCAGCATTCAGATGTCAATCGAGCCTAGCTTACGGCACCGCACCACAGCAGAGACGACCATTCACTGCCTGCCTTCAGCACTGAGGCAGTTCAGCTGCTTGAAGATCCAATTGACGATGGTAGAAGAGATCCAGGACCGTTGGAGCTGCGGGTCACGTTTTCGAAGGTTATCTCGATAATTCGACTTTTAGTTTGGATTCCAGGATTCCCACGCCCCGTTCCGTCACTGTTGGTCCTGATCCGTGCGGCGTCAAGAAGATCATACTCGTAGCTTCATTCGCTCCCACCCTCGTCCATGAGGCTGTGCCCTGTTCTCATACACAGCCCGCGACTGAGTTCACTCAAAAAAGGGATTGCCTGGATCACACCCCAGCCGCCAGTCTTGAGTCAACGCGCCATTCAAGCCAGATTCATACACAAGAAGATGTCCTTTCACCCGCCCTACACCTACATTGATGCTCCGTCGCTTGCCGAGCGAGTCAAAGCGGGTGATGTCTCTCGCAAGGAGCTCGCAATCGTCGACGTCCGAGGTAAGCATGAAGCTCAAGGACCGAGCCTTTCGATCAGAACCGATCAACTGATGGGAAACTTTCCGAGAACCAGATGACGATTTTGTCGGAGGTTCCATCGTCGGTGCCAAAAATGTCCCGTCATCAAGTTTCGAACAGAGAGTGGACTCGCTCGTGAAAGATCTGGTCGATGGTCAGTTCTGCTGAGTTGACTTGCAAGCAGCCAAAGTATTCCCGCGTCCGAAGAAATCTACTGACTTAGAAGCTACCTTGGCATCATTCAGTACCCAAGGTAGTGTTCCACTGCCATCTTAGCCAACAAAGGTGAATCTTGCCTTGACCACGTTAGCATCCCAGCTAACGCCACAGGCTGACAAGTTTCTCTCCCTAATCTCTCCTTCTTCTCTCCGTGTGATGTTTCCTTCATGTCTGCCTTTCACTTACAGAGGTCCCAAAGCGGCAAGGATCTACTCCGACGCACGAAAGGAAGCCATCGCATCCGGCGCTTTGCCTGCCGGCCCAAACCAAACTCAACAAGTCGTCGTCTTGAGAGATGGCGCGGCTGGCTTCGTGCGGCAATACAAGGTCAGTCTATTGTGATAAGAATGTCCATTTCCGCAAGATCCCATTCTTGTTCTCCCTATCTTCATCTGACTCAATTTGACCTGCATCCATCAAAGGACAACGGCCAGCTGGTCCAGGACTACGACGCCGAATCATGGGCGTACAGGGAGTAGAAGAGGGCTCTTTATCAAACCTAAAAAATTCACAAAGACAAGTACCTAGAGTTGCAGATTCGACCTGGATTTCTTCATTTTGGACACTGAGCGACTGATAAAGATTGGGGAGAGAGGAGTGTAGACGCAAAGGACTTATTTTTCGACTCGGCTGTAGTGTAATGCGTAGGAGAGGGTGGGAGAAGGGGATGATGAAGCGAAGAAAGATGGGGAAAGCGAAAGAGTAGAAAGGGCGAAAGAGGATGCTTGAGTAAGAAGAGGACTAGAAACGACGACGAATTCAGAGCGAGAGATGACACCGTGAAACCCAAGACAAGATGGAATAGAGTTTCGCCATGACAGAGTAAGGTGATGATGAGAGAGGGAGTAGTTGAGCAACTAGCGCCCCTTCCAGCGAGGGTCCGAGAAACGTGTCCTTGATTCTGGACATGAGGCCACTTCCGCGGTGAGATGTCGACCGTGCAAGAATGAGCGCATGACGACAGGAATGAGGGGAGGAATAGATTCCGGCAGGATAGAAAGCAAGAGCTTTTTCGAATGGGACCAGAGAAGACCGTCACAGTTCGTCCGGAGCTGTGCCTGCGATAGAGATATCCGCGTTCCTCGCGCTGGCTCGATGTGACGCAAGGGACCTTGTTCCTGACGATAGCATGCGAATGAACCGTTTTGCCCAGGAAGCAGGTCAACTCCATTTTCAACAAAGGATTGTCTTTGTGAAAGTCCCGCGTTGCCGCACCCTCAACCCCCCCCTCTTCTCGTTCATGAGCCGCCACCCGGACCAGACTGGAACATGTTCAGATTCGCCGCTCCCGCGATACCCGCAAATGGTTGAAATCCGCCGCCGTTGGCAGCAGAATTGTTCACATTTGCATTGTTGGTGTTCCCTCCAGCCGCTTGCTGTTGCAACATCCCGGGTTGGATACCGCCGCCTTGTCCGAAAGCCTGTTGCTGCTGCGGCTGCTGCTGTTGCCCTTGTCCACCAAAGTCTAGGAATGAGGTCATGCCCATGTTCATGCCGCCGAACATGGACCCAGGTCCGCCGCCCGCATTATTCCCAGACATGACATGGTTGCCACCCGCGCCATTCAACAATCCGAAATTATTGAGAGCCACCTGAGGGTTCGTCCCATTGAATCTTTGCTGCTGCTGCTGTTGGAACTGCTGTTGCATCTGCTGCTGCTGCTGTGGCGTCAGCTGGCCAAGTCCGGCCGGCTGTTGCCCCTGCTGCGGCATCGGCATGCCCGCAAACTGCTGCTGTTGTTGCTGCTGCGCTTGTCCAGTGGCACTGTTGACATTCTTGGCAAATGCAGCAGGATTGATGCCCATAAAATTTTGTTTGGCCGCCGCTGCCGCTGCCATGGCCTGCTGTTGTTGCTGCTGCTGCTGCAGAGATGCGGGCACACCCATCGGCATGTTCATTCCCGCAGCGCCCATGCCCATCATGTTCAGCGGCATATTCATCCCACCGCCCATCGCAACATTGATGCCTCCTTGGCCTCCGACTCCACTAGTGTTGGGCATCTGTTGTTGTTGTTGTTGCTGCTGCTGTCCTTGATTTTGACCGCCCATGTTGAATGGCATGGGTGTACCCATTGGAGCAGAAGTAGGCGGACCTCCGACCGCGCTGTTCGGCGCCGATTGAGCCGAATTGGGCGTACCGACATGATTCGCGCCGCCAGACCCAAGTGCGTTGTTGGGAGTCGATACAAAGTGAGGAGTGCCTGGACCCGCATTGTTGACCGGAGTCGGGCCCCGCGCACTGTTCGCAGATGGAATCCGTTGCTGCTGGGGTTGTTGTTGTTGCTGCTGCTGCTGATTCGCATGTTGCATCAGGCCTTGGTAAATCGCAGGCGGCATCATACTTCCTGTCTGCTGTTGCTGTTGCTGCGGATTTTGACTGTGGACAGAACCATCTGGCGTCGCTGGGCCTCCTGTCGCCGACATGCTGCCACTCATCTGCCGTGCCCGCATAGTAGGTGTGCCCACGGCGCCGCCCTGTGGATGAGAAGGCAGCGTCATGTTTCCGGACCCTGGAGCACCCGGACCGAGGGGTGTGCCGACCCGCTGGGCGGGCGTGTGAGGACGGCCACCAGGACCGGGCGAGTCGGCTACTGTGGACCCTGGCCCACCGACGGTATGGATCGATGCTCGTGGAGATTGAAAGCCCATGGAAGCCGATCGTGAAGGCCCAGCAACCCCTTGCGGGGAGCCGGCCGCAGCCGGAGTTGAGCCCGACTGCTGCTGTGGCTGGGAGGTTGCGGCACTGCCGCCCGCTGCTCCTGGCATGCCCATGAAGCCCATGCCCATCATCCCGTTCATGAGGGCGTGGGCCGGCGAACCGGCCATCGGCACGCCCACTCCCATAGTGCCCGGCGGCAGCGAGCCGATCCCGCCCTGCATCGCAGACGGTTGCTGCTGTTGCTGCATCGGATTGGACTCCATGGTTTGAGGCTGGCCTGGCGTGCCCAGTGCGATGCCCGCTCCTGCCGTCGTGGCGGCGGCTCCGGGCGCCGAACCCGGAGGCATCCCCGGCATGGCTCCAGGCGCGCCAGCGGCTTGGAGGTTGTTGGCCATGCGAGCCTGATGTTGCTTCGCAATCATCTGCTGTACGGCCTGTCGAAATTCGATCGGAGGGGTTGATTTTCAGAGCATATGTCAGCTCCATAGATGTCGTTTCATGCAGAGAGGCCAAGAAAGGTGCCCGAGCATATAACTCACGTGCATGTGCGACAATTGTTGCGGGAGCACCATCTTCCTGAACCCAGCAACTGTTTTCTCCATATGCATTATAAACGGACTGAACCCTTGTCCAGGCGCAGGCGGCGCGCCGTTGCCATTCATCACCGTCGCATTGGCCACGGCCGCATAATGCGACTTGAGCATGTTCAAATTGGACAGTGCGTTTGGTCCGCACAGCCTGATCAACTGTTGGGCCTGCTCCAGACTCAGATTGGATGCAGGCGGTTGATTCGAGCCGGGGATGTTCGGTAATGCCATTGGCACCGTCAGAGCCATTCCACCAGGACCTGGAGGCGGAACCCCTGCTACTGGTGTTCCTCCGATCGCCACTGGCGATGGCAACGAGACGGCCGAGTTGGGTGCGCTGGCACCGACCGCGGAGCCTGCAGGAGCAGCACCCACGGCGCCAGAGGTAGGCGGGAAGCCAGAGTTGAGATAGCCTGGCGGCGCAGGAGGGAGCATGCCTACTCCCAATCCGGCAGCAGTCGGTGCCGAAGTCATCGCTGGCGGCATCGCATTGCTCGGTTGCATTTGTGCCGGGCCCGGATCCAGGCGCGGCCGTTGCGCCGCGGGGGAGCCCGCAGCCACCAGTCCTCCTGCGCCGTTGACAAAGGGACCAGTTCCCAATGCGGCCTCATCCGCCGTGCGCTTCTGGCCAACAAGGGGTGCCTGACCAGTCGGTGCTACTCCCGGCATTCCTACGCCCACGGCATTCAGTCCTGCCGACCCGCTGGCCGACGTATTACTGTCCACCTCCATCTCTCCCAGCACGGCACTGGCTTCGCGCTCTGCAGCCTCCTCTGACCCCGTAGCCGCTCCAGATCCGAACAATGTCGCGAGCCGTGCATAGAGGGCTGCCACTTTGCCTTTGGAAGGCCCCATGACAGGCTCGATGGACGAATCTTCCGTCAAGGCAGTGGGCGCCGAGATGGACGGGAGGGCAGGCTGTGAAGGCAGCAGAGTGGAGGGATCCACCTCTGGATGTTGCTGAAGATGCTGGGCTCGTTGAGCGTGGAAGGCGAGATAGTTGAGGTTGTCCTTGATCCGGGCATTGACCTCGTCCCGTACGGCTGGTCTAGGCTGTATTCTCCCTTGCTGGAACATGACTGCGAGTCTGAAGAGTTCTGCATTGATCTGTAATAAGATGTGTATGCGTGCTGCGAGAACGTTGGCCGACGCGGCTGATCCTCCGCCCGGTGCAGCGACTGCACCTGGACCAGTCCCTGAGCTTCCGCTCGCGCTCTGCTGCTGCGCCGATTGTATCGCTGTCGGTAATGATGGGGCTCCAGCAGCTATTGCCGTTGCTGATGCCGACGCAGATGCACCGGCTTCGGTCGGCCCACTTACTGGCGTCGATCCAGGCTCTGCGCTCTTTTTGCTCGTCGACCCTCTCGGTCGTCCTCGCCCTCGCTTCTCGGGCAGTTGTCCTGGACTTGGTGCAAATGCAGAAGTTGGAGTTGGCGCCGCGGATGGTGCTGTTGTCGATTGCTGATTACCTGCTGCTGACGGAGGTGCTGCTGGTGAAGCTCCGGTGAATGTAGTTCCCGCTGGTGATGCTTTCGAGTCGGTATTTGGCGGAGGGGGAGCCAGGTCTGTGCTGGATGCTGTCGAACTTGGCTCTATTTGGTGGGCTGTGGGAGCTGGCAAGTCGGTCGCAGAGGGCGCCGAGGTAGGTACAACTGGGGCTGTGTCTGCATCTGGAGCCGGGCCAGGATTCGGTGCTGATGCTGATGCTAATGGGTCAATGGAGGAAGACGAAGGTTGGGAGAGTCCGGGGAGGATGGACTGGTCTTGACCAGGGGCATTGCTGGTTTCTACTGGTAGTGATGGAGCGAGGGAAGTGGTGGATGGTAGAGTAGGTTCTGATTGGGGAGGTAGGGTAGATGTGGAAGCGACTGGTTCTGCTATTCTTTTGGTCGCATCGTCTTGCGGTGGAACTTGGGATGGCTCCCCGACATTCTCTGGCGGTTGTGGGCCCTGCTCGGGTTGTTGCTCTGGCTGTGCGGTTCCGTTGGGAGGCAGTGGAGTTGTGGCTGCTAATGGAGGTGGTTGTGCTGGTGCTGGAGGTACGATTGGCAAGGGAGCAGAGGTGGATGGAGTAGATGAGGACGAAGAAGGGTCTGAGAAGAGGGAGCCCTCCAGTGGAGCAATAGCAGCCGCGGCCTGGACCTCTTTGAGCGGAGATGCTGCCTGTATCGTAGCCGCGGCTGAGATGTCTTCGTCTGGTCTCAGGGTTGATGAGTCGCTGGGAGGTCTTGCTGCTTGTGCTTGCTCTGGCACGGAGCCTTGATCGTGTTGGCCGAGGATGGACGAGGACGGATCCGAAGATGGAGGAGGAGGAGGAGGAGGAGGGGGTGCGGGAGCGGGAGCGGGAGCGTCAGGAGCAGCTGACTCTGTTGCTTGTGGAGTCTCTTGTGGCTGCTTCTGCTGATCTTCGGTTGGATTGCTGGACGGGATTGATCCTGCTTGAGCTTGATCTTCTTCTGGCTTGAGCTCGTCGACCTTCGCCGGCGCTGTGTCGGCCATGATTCCTTTGTGACAAGACACGACCGACCCACACACACACACACACCACCACCACCACCACGTGCTGGCCCCTCTCTAAGGACCGGATACCTTGTCTTACTGGCTGCTTGGGAACTCCCACTGGAATGGCTCTGCACTGGCCCCGCTACTTGCTTGCTCCCCGATCGAGCTGCAGCCTACTGTAGCTTGAGGGTTCTCGGAATATGAAGAGTTGCGGATGAATCCAAATTATTCTGGCAGACTGAGAGCACAAAGCTCCCCTTTCATGAGGATGCTGTCACGTGATATGCTCCGATAGGTGATAAGCGTGATAGCCGCGCCTTTGTCCCGCCTGATCCGGTTCAAGCCGGCGTCCATCCTTCCTGGACGGGGATAGCGGGGCTGGTTTAGTGCTCCCCCCCCC